>WEDG01001077.1:5000-168759 GCA_017591395.1 Schistocephalus solidus
AAGGATTGGAAAGAGTGTTTGTGGGGAAGAAAACAGTACGGCTTGGCTGTTTAGAAAAAAAACAAAAAAAAGCCTAGAATGGAGAAAACAGCGGTCCCAGAGGGTAAGCGAGGCAGAACACGACTGAAGCAGCTTAATTAGTTAGGGAAAAGGTCGATGATTGATGGGTGAAGCTGGGTGCTAAGAGGGAGGGAAATCGCGGCGGGCTCCACTCCATGGGCTCCGTAGACGAATGGATACGGACATTATACTTTGAGGTACTCACTGCGGTTAACTTTCGATCCAGTTCAGGGTCATATTCCTCAAAGATTGAGTAGATGCATTGCTTGAGATGCAACTAGCAGAGGCAGTGCGTAGAAAGATACTGCCGAACCGGTGACATCACTAGGAGTGCTTGGATTTGGGGCAGCTGAAAGAGGAAAAAGAATAAACTACCTATGTAACTTTATAAGGCAGACTACAAACTACCAGGTCGGTATGGCAGTGCAGACCCTAAAAGAACTAATCACGTGATGCATACAGAATGTCCAGTTTATATGCAACGGCCAGTTATATAGGTAAATAGACGGTGTTGCGATTGGTTAACCACTTGGACCGTTTCTCGCAAACGTCTTCCTCCGCAAGGTCGAGCAAACGCGTCGCAAGAATACTATCAATGATCTTGATTTCTATGCTCAATTCACGAAAGATATCTTGTATTTGCCGGCAACATTCGCCTGCCTATTCTACTACTAGCCACTGTGCGGTGAGGCATCCACCCGCGAACTAAACCTTTCGCCTGCCAAGTCTTCCCACCGAGCGTAATGGCCTACTTCACTAAAATTTGTTGCAGAGACTGATATGAACAACGAAATCACGTTCCTCGATGTCCTTCTACACAGAAAAGAGGATCGGTCTATCCAATGCAAGATATTTCGAAAGAAAACCTGAATGGCACAATACATTAACGTTCACACTTTTGTCGCCCTTAATCTAAAATACAATTTAGTACAGTGATTGGCGGCCAGAGGGTGACACGTCTGCTCATCTGAAACTGTTGAAGCAGAGCTCAATCAGCTCCAAAACACACTCCACAAAAATGGCTATCGAGAGAGATCCATCCGGAAACGAAGGAGTGTCTTTTTTAGGAGGCGCTAAAAAACGAATCTTTAAGAGGATATCTATCAAGCGTGCTTTTCCCGCGGCGAACTTGAGCGCATTTTTCGCAAAATCTTCCCTCCGGCGGTTAGGGTGTAAAGATGGACTGCCGTTGAGGGCCACATCAATGCGTATTTATCCATTCACCTGTTTCACTGGAGCGAAATACAATCGGCCGAACAACGAGGCATCTGGAGAAGAGCGTACACGAACAGAAGCCTGCCAGTAAAAGGGAAAATCAGTTGATTGCAAGTTCGATTCTCGCACGTCTAATCCATGGGAACCACAAAGTTCATGCCAATGAAGCCTTTCAGATTATCTACCGGGCACCTACTGCAAACCAGTGTTAGCAAAAGCCGAGGCCGTGGTGATTCGGTTTACGAACCCAGCGCCCTGTTGTTAGAAGACGCTAATACAGGCAGTTGATCCTCCCTGGCCGACTCTAGGTGGTGATCACACGCTCTCCAACCCCCTGATAGTATTTGCACGTACTCCGCATGTTTGACATACAGACATCACTCACACATCCCTCCCCCTGCGTTCCCAACTCCAAAGTCCTCAACACATTGACTCCGTCATGCAGGGAATGAAGAGTGTGGCTAAACATTCCCCCATGTAATTGCATAAATTTGATGAGGAATTACCGAAAAATATGCTTTCCAATTGGCTTTTAAATAGTTCAACTAAAAGCTAAAAGTCAGCATAAAAATTTTAAATTGTGAACCCACTGAGCTGCGCAGCCGAAGGCGGTTTACGGAGGACGGCGGGATCAACTTTGTTCGAACCTGGTAATGGAAAGAGAAAAACTAAAAAGACACATGTACCTTAACGCCCGGTTTGGCATCAAGCAACCGATTAAATAATTTACTTGCAGCTGTTGACTGACAGAGCTGCTTTGTGGCTTACGCGTGCAAAATACGATAAGAGTGAAATATGACCATCCCTCTCGCCTGTAACACCTACAGTAATCGGAGGGCCCACAAAGCGGACTAGAAATGCAGTATTTAACATCTACTTGAATAATATAAGTAGCCAACGAACAGTAATAAAAGATGATACAATACATCAAGAAATGAAGTTCGGAAATGCTCTCATTGATGTGGGGGTTGGTTTTGCTGGCACCGTCCTCATAGGCATTATGAACAGTATTTAACAATGAGGTTGGAGTGCTGTTGGAGGCTGCCGGGTTCATGGGACGTAATGCCGTCTGGGGGTTGAGGTGGGGTGGGAGGAGGGTGGTCATATTTCAGTCTATGCCCAAATTCAGGTCTATGGATTCTTGAAAGAACGAAGACGAGGGATGTTGGTTGCAACTTGGTTGCCGTCACCAGATGCTGCTGCATGTTGGGTTTGAACCCGGGGTCATTTAGTGCAAGAGTATTTTAATCAAATTTTTCGCAGCCGGCTAGACCCGGGCTCTAATCTCGAGTACACCAATCCTAGGGATGCGTTTATGACTGGCTGGTAGCAACAAACAAATAAGAAATGACCATTTAAATGTGTCACATCTTTGACGATAACATCTCCTGATGAATAAGCGCTAGTCGCAATTCGGCCCCGATGTGCGATCTAGATCTGCCGCTCGAAGAAAACATCGAAATGTCTACCGTCGTCTCGCAATCGGTAGAAAAGGTCTGCAAACACAATTTTCATGTGACGGCCCACATTACGCAGGCTACCGTTTACACAAATAAAAGGTCTGATTCATGGCAGCATTTTTACCACATTCTACAATGGAACACAAATCTCCATTTAGATGCAACATTCATAAATCGTGAAGCATTGGTAAAAAAGTAAAAATGACCGTTTTCAGATTATTTAACTTCATCCGCTAACAGTGTCCTAACTAAGTGAGCTCGAGGCTCGATTCCGGGTCTATTTTATCAGTTACCCTAAAAAAATACGAATAAAGTTTTCTGGTATTGACTTTAAAGCTGAAACCGGACCTTATAAATGTGAATGATGAGGCAATGTAGAGAATAAGGCCCTAGACGTATCTACCCGCAGCTGACACCCACGGCTGCGGTAGCCTGCTCAGCCAAGCACAGGCACCAACCGAATGAGCCAGCCGTTTGCCTCCTCGACATGCACTTTTCTTCTTCTTCTTCTTCTTCTTCTTCTTCTTCATCTGCTCATCCTCTCCTAAACGGAACTGGACATTCAATGTTTGTAGTAGACACAAAATCAGTGTGGCACACACCCGAACCATCTCGGGGTCCTTGATTAATGTTGGCTTTCGTAGGTGGATGAACAGTAGCTGGTCCATCTTATGAAATATTCACCAACATTCTCAACTGTTTTTCGATCAGAAAGGATATCTGAAACTGAGTTCTAATATGGATTATCGTGCAACATAACCCGAAGACGTTTCATATTCATGACAGGATGTCGGCGTATAAATGAGTTCCTTCAGGCCATCTGCAAAATCTATATTCTGTAATAATGAAAAATTAATTTGAATGCATTTTATGTTAATTTTCGATACCCGTATCTTATTGTTTCGACTTGGCAGCAATTTATGTCATCTTCAACGTACATACTTGAAGAAAGAGCATATTTAAATTTTTTAAAAATTTTTGATTCCCAAAAATGTTTTGACTAGACATGACTTCGCACTTTCGATCGGGGCTTCAAAACCACATGCTGTCTAATTTCCTTGTAAGGAAAGTAATATATTTCACACTATTAAGTAAGACTCACAAAATTTGGCAATATATATATGGACTATGTTGTATACGTTATAAGCCGCATAAATAAAAGGACATATAGGATGATGCGGGAATGAACACTTAATGGTCTTATAAATTTCCTACTTACACGCTTTTATAAAACTGAAAGATACAATTTCTTCAAGTAAAAAAGTAATTAAAGTGTAATTTTCTACCCAACGAGTAGTCATTTTCTCCCGAGTTCAGTTTTCGCAGATGACCAAAAAGCTCGTAAAAAAATTCAGCATCTTGCCGTGACGGAACTATTCTAAGATTATGCTGTATGGTAATCAATATTACTAGCACATTCTCATATTCTGTCGAATAAATTTGGAAATTCCCCACGTTCATCGTCTGCAAATTTTTTCCGACCTTCTGAGTTTTTCCCTTGCCCACCTGACCTGTTCTTCTTAGTTTGGTCAATTATTGATTTGACCTTGAAACTGAAGGTCACTCTTGTTGCCTAAAATCATCCTAGTACACGCGTGCAGTCGACGCTTGCGAAAGCATATTTTCATTTGTTTGAGGCCAGCATAGAATTCAGTCGAATCATTTCCTGTATACGGGTATCCACTGGCGAGGTTAATACTTTGTGCATTCTTTAAAATTCGCGTTGCGTTTTTCAGTTAGATTAAAAGTACGCGTTACTATAGGATACGGGATTGTCGGTTGCACACGCCTAAGCGACCCTTTTTAATCGAAAAAAAATCATTTCCGAATTTGGGTTAACATTTCATGAGCTAGACGTCCTACAGTTTCATAAACCCCCACAATCCTAGGCCAAAGTCACGCCGACAGAGGACTTTTTATTTCATACAGAAGAGCTAAAGTACAGTCAGCAAAAAACGGTACACAGTGACCGCCCGCTAACGGCGTGCGTCAGCTTGACGCTTGTTTTGAGCTCATGCGAGCGCATGCCACGTCAAAGGGTGGCAAATTAATAGTTGGCGCCTCTGACTGGCTGGACATGCTGCGATGCAGCATTCCCCCCACAGTAGCCAGCGTGAGTCATGTCGTGCCAAGAATGCCAATGACGGAGGCAAGAACTAAGATAGGCGTAGGACTTGGAACGACAACAACTGTTACATATTTGATGGCCGGGGCCTTTCTACAATAGAGCAGTCGTGGATGCGGAAGATAGTAATAGGAGCGGAATCCATCCGCAAACACGACTAGGCAAGCCTAAGGAGATTTTTATTGCCCTGAACAGGATTGGCATAAAGTAAGCAGGTCAGGAACCAATATGGGTAGTAATCGCATGATCGATCGACTCAACTACTTAACATTTGAAAGTACTGCCGACGAGCCCTCGCGACAACTTATTTGCGAGGTCAGGCAGTCTGAAGGATTGACTATGGGTTCTGCTGATCATAAGGTCACAAACGACTGCTCTTCTTACCGCCATCGTGAGCAGGAAAGGTCATGTTGAAGTGGCGTCAATCAATCTATCCTGCTTTGTCTCGGAGCACAGCAAACAAGTCCTCACAGGGTACATTTTGGCAACAACTGGTCAATAGGCAATGTACCAATCTTAATGGAAGCAAGAATATCGGTTTTTTCACAACCAGCACTCGAACCGAATAAAAACGGTACCAGTGTCCAGGCTAATAGCATCCAATGAAGGTGAGTTACGAGTCAACAAAAAGTAATCCTTGCCGTGAGAACACTCTCCAAAACATGCAAGGAATGTGGAGAAGATTTTAAATCTGCTAGGACAGGAGAAAAATGTCAAATTTTGCAAGTAAAGACGTTAGTCAAAGGTCTAGGGGTAAATGTTAAACTGAGTGCACATCCAGTGCATAAGCAGTAGGACGAAAGTTGAACAACTAAAGTTACCAGCTCAAAATCCAGATCGGTTTTAGTCTAATGGTCAAATACATTTTCAGGTGAAGCAACATTATCATGAGGAATCTTGTTTTATGACCTCACCATTATAGGAGGGTGTTTTGAATACGATATGCGGTTTCCCATCCGGTGCAGGGCTCACTTTCAAGATGGTCAGGCTCGCCAGAGCAGGCGTGTTTGTTACAAACCCACACATATACTCGGTGCTCCGCATCCATGGTCAGGTTCGGAAGATGGTGCCAGTACTCTTGTGCACCGAAAGGGGAGGGTTCCGTGGCATTCAACGTGAAGGTCACCTTCTTATGCTCGATCTCCGGCGCAGCGCCTTCCTGCGCATCAATGACATTGTTCTCGCCTCTTTTCCGCTTTAACAAAAGAACAACAAACACTGACTACTTATTAAAAACAAATAGTACATATAGACAAAAAGATAATATTCGGGCGATTTTCTTACCGATTCAATCCTCAGCGTGACATTATGCAATGGTGCCTTGGAGTGGGCTCGCCAACTCAGAAGATAATAATCGGCGTGGGACGTAAAATTTGGGGAAGTTACGACTGGGGCCGATGGATTTACTTGTAAGGGAAACAAGCACTTGTTAAAATCTCTGAGTGTAAATTCATATAATGAGCACTTAGGAATAATTAAACAAATTTTGGTATAAATTACCGAATGTAACTAGGAGTTTCAAGCAAGTTTTTGGCGGTATTTTGTTCTATGAGAAACATTCGAATCGATCTTGAAAAGGGAGCCACAAATAATCTTAGGAATAGGCCAACGAATAAAAAATATAAAATCCGGATAGCATAGCATTGGGCGAAGATGACACAAAATAAGATACATTTTATAAGGAACATAAAAAAGTAATCCCCTATGATCAAATTATGACAAAAAAAGAGAACTCGCGTTAGGGTTTTTGGGTCTTGTTTGAATAGGTGACAAAAATGTTGCATGAAAACACTAAGAAATTATATCGGAAAAAACAGAAATCATGGTTTTTCAGAAAATTCCAAAGAGTTTGTGACAAGCTGCGGCTCATATTTACGTGTTCTACCGAAAATTTTTTGGCGAACGCAAGTGTGCCTTGGTTATGCCACTAGACCAGTCAAAGCTGACTAACAATGCCGACAAAGACAAGGGAGACTAGAATGGTCATTTCTGACTCATTAGCCGTTATCAGCCAGTCATACCCAAACCCATGTGCTGCCTCACACGAGCCTCGAACCCACGAACCGGTGATCAGATGTCCAACGCTCTAACTATTGAGCCACGCGCTCGTTGTCTTGCCGGTTTAGATAGCCAATATGGACATTGGTTGATGAACGTTCACCGATTGTTAGCGGAACTCGTTCGTCCCGCTCTGCCCTGGGACTCATCCGCGAACCCCTCTACTACCACCAGCCACTGTGCGGCTGCTGGCGGGACTCGAGAGTGAGCCTCAAATCAGAGCGGGTTGAGTGAGTTCCGTTAACAATTGGTGAGTGTTCATCAACCACAGGCAAAGCTGGTCTGTGTGAAGCCAAGCACGTTAAACAAAACATAGATATTAAAGTTTCGCTGCCGAGGTTATAAATAAACCAATAGAAAGCTGAGGTTTACAAGCGCACTATGAAAGGGAACTATCAGTAAGACAGATAAATGCGAAGAAAAAGTTTAACTCAAGTATGGTGTATCTCAGCACACGGCCCAGTGCATCAGTTCTTTGGCCAGACAGTGCAGGGCTGTTAAGTGATTGAAGTTTCACTATATGGATCACACTCTTGCAGGTGCAGGTGAATTCCTTATTGTTGTTCAAATAAAGAAAGATGGGCCAAAGGATGTGCATATAAGAAAATGATGAAGTGGCACTCACCGATCAAGTTACGGAACATGTTCATCTCCTCGTGTCTTGGGGTCAATCTATAGCCCTCACAGGCAGTTGCATAGCGAATAGTAGCATATGCATATGATGGCGTACCAAAAAAGCAAGGGAGACCGAAATGGCCATTTCTAGCTTATTGGCCGTCATCAGCTTTTGAAATTGAGCCACCATCCTTTCTACTCTCCATTCGCATGAATCCTCTTATAGGTACATGAGTTGGCCTATTTCACCCATTATATAACGATTTCAAACCCTATTTGTTTATTAGAGCAACAAAAATGAGGTCATCAGTGCACGACGCTGGCACCATTTTGAAGGAAGTTCAAATTGATCAACATTTTGAGACGCATTCAAGGAAGATTCTTCCTGGTGTCAATCTATGCATTCTTTGGCCATTCGTTTGTGATCTTCCAGTGTTGTGTGGGTTGAATGCCCAAACTTATTAACGGTGGATGGAGGACATTTTTTGCTGAAAATTTTGGCATTTTGCTTCCAAAATAAAGCGTTGCTCTGTCTGTGTTGTCTGTCATCAGCCCGTCATACCCAATCACAAGTGTGAACCACCTGGGATTCGAACCCGCGATTTTCGGTCATTGAGCCGAACGCTCTACCAACGCTCATCAAAACCGAAAGGAGCAAAAGCCCGTGGCACATTGGTAGAGCGTTTGACTCAGTGACCAAAGATCGCTAGTTCGAATCCCTGGTTGTCCAAACTTGGGATTGGGTATGCCTGGCTGATGACGGCTAATAAGCCAGAAATAACCATTACGATTTCCCTTTATTTGCATGCAGAAAAACTCTCATATGACTGAAGAGCAGAAAACCACGGTGGCTCACTTTTCAAAGCCGAAATTCTGGCGTGACTGAAATATCTTTGGATGCTAGCCAATCAATTACAACCCCACTAAAGTAATCAATTAACATTGCATGAGATTATCCAATTACCGTTTTGTTAGCTGAGAACCGTTCTGAAGGTGTAGGGCAGAGTATTTGCGAAAAAGAATACGAGAATATGCTGCAAAGACACAAATGTTTCCGCATTGGTTTTAACCTAGCTCCCTTAGCATAGTGGCAGTTTGCCCAAATGACAGTCATCGGGTGTGCAGGCACGTAGATTAGTAACCACGTACTTAGCGTCACTGCTACCGCAGTAGCACATGCCACTGGCCAGGCTGGACGGAACTGCCAGGAATGACCACCATGGACAGTTGGTCGTCTTGAATTCCTGCTTTAAGTTGGAGACTGACTGGATTTTCAGAGATCAATGGGAAATCATGAGGGTGGTGGCAATGCGTACGTAAAAGGAGTGGTTCTTAGCAGAGGTAATATCACCGCGATATCACCGACCACAACAAATCACCTGAATGACAGTCACAGACACAAGTTGAGCGCAAGGAAACGCGTTAGCCATGAATTTGCATGAGGGATTTGCTGAAAGCCAAGAGGATGAAATATAGGGCGGGGGAGGATGTTCCATAGTTTTGGGTGTTTGAGGCGAACATCAACGCCAACTACAGAATTCATACCAGTTCAACGATTTGGGAAAACTACTTAAGATCACAGGGCCCGCGTCCACGTCAGCTTTGACGTTTTCTAACTGACTAAATCGACACCGGCACGAAATCAGACAGAGGTTTACACAGACAACGTCACAGGCTACCTCACCTCCGGATACGCTGTGTGACGGAAGTGGGTGAGACGAAGACTTGTTTTACTGTATCTGGACGCCATCCGTGAGCCGAAGCAACATCATTCTGCGAAGGCAACAGGTGTCAAATGTCTCCATCTACCCGAATTGAGGCGTGTTTGCATTCCAACTGTATGTTTAAATCGGGAAGAAGAACGGGGCGCTTCGATCGCCGGAACCGTTTCTTTATTCATCTCAGCTCTCGAACTCATACAGGAGTCCATCCTTGGATATAAAAGGCGCAACAAAACGCCGGCCACAAGCTATCATGCTCCGTAGGGTTATGAAAGCCAAGGACCGATTAGATTCCAGTGAGCAGCCAGGAGTAGTGTAGCGCATTCCGTGCCTACATAGTTCTTGTACCTACACAGGTCAGCCTGAAAACAGGCTCGGATCGCGCATAGAAGAACATAAGTTGGTTGTGGGACGGGATGATCGAGTATCACAAGTGGCTGTCCACATCTACGAAACGGTTCACGAGTTCACTTTTGCAGCCACGAAGCTAATTTTCGAAGCCATGAATTGACTGAAACCTGGGCCTCTGATGAGAACTCGGTCAATCGATTTATCGATCTGGCGCCGGCATACAGAGCCTTGCGCAGTAACCTCCGGACTGGCGGTATTGGTGTTTGAGTAGCTCATATCCCCTAGAACTGTTGCTTCTTCTGTTGCCTTTTGTAGCTCTGACGATGAACTTCTTCATGAGCTGGAAGGAGCAGATGAATAAATAAATGGTTCCGGCGATCGAACAGCCTTCTCAGGTAAGTAGCGGGTTAAGGCAGATCTAGGCAACCATAGGGTGGGATAACTCTGAACTTGGTTACACGCGTGAGAAACTCATCCGCACGGCGAGGTAACGGAAAATGTTGTAAGTCAAAAGCGGCAGTTTATCCCTTTCTAGCCTTGGGTCTCCTAGGAGGAATTGGGTAGACAAAAGAGCCGACAGCATAGAGCCCTTTGGGATAAAGACCTTTCCTAAATTCCCAAACAGTTGAGCTCTACTTCAATCTTTCTAGCGTTCAATTTCATGCGAGGCGAGGACTTGACGGTGGAGGGGTAACTGTATATCCCCGAGAGAATCCTAAAGCTGGGCAAAGTCGAAAACATAGCAAAGCGTAATAAAAAGAGGATCTTGTTCTATCTGGATGTCCTCATAAGAGTGGGCGGCGTAAACCGTGCCGAAAGTTACCGTCTCATGAATACGCGCTGACGAGAGAGCAAAACTCACATAGAGGCGAGCCTTGCTGAAACCCCATTGATTCCCTTTTACCTACGTATACACAGTTTTTGCCTCATCTGGTAGGAGGTACAGATATTACGGTGTACAATTTTATCGACCGGATTGACTGATGAGGCAAAATAGCCGAAAAAGGCGTGTCTTCTCAAATCGGCCTTTTTAAACTCATCTGAGCAGGGGCTAGTGGGCTTCTCTGTACGTTCCTTTTTTCAGTTCCCTGCCCCACAGCGTTTTAGGATATAAAATGATGTCGAGAACGAACGTTTGTCATCAGAGGAACTCGCAGAGTCAGGCATACCACTAGTATTTTCTCCGATTGAGTCCGGCGATCAAAAAATCTCGAGTCCCCAAGTATTCGCTTTGGTCTGGCTTACTTATATGGACAAGAACGTAATATATGATCCGATTTAGGCAACGAAGTATAGGTCAAATACGGGACCGGGGGTAATAGGATTTTTATCAATGGACCTAAATGAAGCAAAGGAGAGTGCCAACCGAATCCTAATCCGCTCCATTGTTTTCGTTAGGGTAAGCATTCGTTGCCAAGTTTTTTTGCCCCGAAATGTGTGCGGATTGCGAGATACCATTATGTGCGACATAATTCCTAGCTGACTCGACCCACTTTTGACGGGAGTAAGAATGAGGCCCGCTCTGCGCGATCTTTCATTATCAAATTAAAATGGATGCGTATTGAAGTTACCGCGGCGTTCTACTAGTCACCACTTGGAAAGTAGCCATTTGACCAAATCCTTCCGTCCTCCTATCATCAATAAAATATTGTATGACTCTGCTCACCCTAACGAGCAAAATGAATACAATTTGGATTACGTTGACATATATTACGATCGTGTATTACACGCTGAACAATCATTTGTTCCTTGTGTTGGGTCGGAAATTACGTTCTTGCACTTAGATAACGCCCTAAATTAGACACCATAGCAAGATCCGCCGCACTAAAAGCGCCTTTGCGTCAAATTCCTGGGAAACCAGTGTTAGGTTTACAGTTATCGTTAAGGTTAGAGTCAGGGTCCTGTTTAGGGGTAAGGTTTGGGCTAGTGATAACTGTAGAGTTAGGGTTAGGGTTAAGAGTAAGGCTGTGGTTAAGGTCTATTTTCGAACTGGTGTTAGAGTTAGGGTGATTATACGACTGCCTTAATTGAGCTCCTTTTCTTGTCAATTACACTCCTGTTTTATGAGGTTTTACAAACACAGGCTGAAAATACCACTTACTATTCTGGTTTCGATCTATTTGTAGACAGGACTCAATGAAGGGCCAGGCATTCGCGCACGCCTACCAAAATTAACTGATCCCGCACGAATTGCAGAGAGCCTTGCTTGGTGCGATGATTGTGCACTCGAAAGCAGCCACAGCACTAATTTCCGCAATTTTATCGCCAGTGCTGGTTAATCGTTCTGCCATTCAGCGCATCGCTACCGTCACTGGAAGCGTTGCTTACCCGCACGGTCCCCGCATTACTAATTACTTTGCCCTGAAAAATTCTTGGCCCAAAACATGAAGATAGGAGGTCACTGCGTTTTTTAATGGTTTGATGACTGGAACCCCTTGGCTCAAGCAGGTCGCGGCTCACGCGATTTTCACCTCCACCGAGATTGGTGGCCTCGTCGAACTTGAAGGTCTGGCCGGGTCTCGTCATAGTTCTCCGACTGACAAGTCATTACAAAACTCACTGACCCCCATGCCCCTACGTAGTCCAGTTGCCAACCCGATTACCCGCCCCACCGGGGTGGAAGCTGCGGTGATTTGCGTCTCGGATGCGGTCGGCTAAACCATACACACTCACACACACACACGACAGTTCGACCGTCGTAGTCCGACGATGTCCACCGTATGCTCCATGGGAAAGTAAAGCAGGGACGGTGACTTGCGCGTGATTTAGTTTAAAGTGATAGTAGACTTGCGCTGCATCTACCGCACTCTATCCTCCTCCCCCACCTGAGCCCGGTGTCAAGACAGAGTCAAGAAGACCGGAGGAGGGAGAGGACGCAGGTGGCTGGCGCGACTGGGTCCCCTAAGTCCTAGCCGCCTCTAGGCGTGCCACCAAACCTCCATGTTCGGCATTTGTTATGGGAGCGCAACCCGAATAACGCCTGCCGTGCCCTAATGTGGCCCCCGTGTTGGTCTAACGCATCTACCACGTGGCCCGTTTAGGGGGCACACACACACACACACCACACGACACACGACAGTTCGACCGTCGTAGTCCGACGATGTCCACCGTATGCTCCATAGGAAAGTGGAGCAGGGACGGTGACTTGCGCGTGATTTAGTTTAAAGTGATAGTAGACTTGCGCTGCATCTACCGCACTCTCTCCTCCTCCCCCACCTGAGCCCGGTGTCAAGACAGAGTCAAGAAGACCGGAGGCGGGAGAGGACGCAGGTGGCTGGCGCGGCTGGGTCCCCTAAGTCCTAGCCACCCCTAGGCGTGCCACCACACCTCAACACACACACACACACACACACACACACACACACACAAAACACACACACACACACACACCAAGTATGACCATGTGCGCGTTGAACGCTGCGGTGTTGCAGCTGCATCCTGTAAATACCGCACCACTCGCACGACCCCTGCTCCCCCATCTCTGATGCTGGATTCGAGCCTGAATCCGAAACGTCCGGCAAATAAAACTCCTGTTTCAGCCATCGACTGCCTCTGAGACTCAACTTGCTTCCGACGTTGCTCAAGTTAGCTTCAGTGTAATGCGGCTGACATACACGTCGCCTCCAGACAGTCGTGGTCTTCGATAAACATGGTGGACGAAATAATGGTGATGACATAGCAACAGCCCTAGCACGTCTAGGCGCAGGCTCACGCTGCGCCAGCCACATGGTTCAATCCCATCTCCAGTCTTTTTGAATCTGTCCTGACATTGCGCTCAGGTGGGTGAAAGTGGAGAGAGTGTGGTAGATGCTACGTAAGTCTAATATTCCTGTAACCTAATGAAGGCGAAGGTCAGCGCTCCCACGCCAACCATACTACACTGTGGACCTTGTCGGAATCGACAATCGAACTGTTGTGATAGTAGCTAACTCTCCGGGTGAGCTTAGTAACAAACAGAAAAAAGGATAGTCTTGAAGATTAGGAGGGGGCTTGAACTTACGCGTGACTTGGACGGTCTTATAATCAGTGCCGAGTATATTAGTCGCTGAGCAGCGGTATTGCCCAATATCATCCGGCTTAACTTGATAAAGACGGATGTAGTAGATGCGTTTATTAGGGCCATCCTCTGCGAGAAGCACATCTCTGGACTCCTGAATGTTCATCAGGTCACATTCGAGAAGTGGTTCCGGTTTTCCATAGACCACAATCTAGCGAGAGGTAGGTGAGAGTAGGAAGAGAGTGTAAGTTAAAACGAGAGACGCCTACGCAGAAAACCTTTGTGCACAATGAAAGGGGTGGTGGAAACGTTGGGTAGGCACAGTAAAGACTGACACGGGTCAAATTAGGCCACAGACATATGACCTGGGAGTAGTGTCCTTCTGTCAAAGTTGCAGTTTTGAAAAGTCACTTTCCCTAAGAACCAAACACTTTTCCTGGGGCCTAACTTTAGAATGGCATTTGATCGTTTTTGGGCCTGAATTTCACCTCTGGCACAACCATACAGACCTCCCCGCCTGTTTCTTTGCGATAACTAATTCAGATCAGAAAACCATGCAAAACTTTTCAGGCAACATTGGACTGGTTTTAGCACTTGGACTTGTTCAACGTAAATATGCCATCCACCCATAGACACCTTTCTAAGTGCGCCCAGATGCCTTCAGACGACCAATTTGGCCATGGCGTCATAGAGCACCAACTGACAGGGGGCTTCTATTGAGGTTGTTTCACCACGGACATGGCGACACCGGAAACACCACTTCGGTGGCACTTTAAGCCCAACCACGTCTGAAGCGAAGTGCGGCACGCGAGAGGGTTCCGCCCTAGATCAGTTGCTCCCGCGTGAAATAGCTCATGGTAAGGCCTATTTACCAAGCACCTGTTCCACCCAAATGACAAGAGGAGGGTCCACGGGCAGGGGCCATCAAAATTCCACAGTCCGTCTACGCATACCAGTATAGGCGTCATGCTATTATAAAGGGACTTAGGTCTTCCAAACGTATTAGAGTTGGTGAATAGACGCTTAACCGATCGATTATGGGACTCATTTGTCCCGTTATGCTTTGGGACTCACTCTGGAGCCCCGCCAGCATCCGCAAAGTGACTACTATTAGTAGTAGAGGCAGATTAAAAATTCTGAGAAAGATACGGGAGACTGGAATGGCCATTTCTGGCTCATTAGGTGTCGTCAGCCAGCCATACCAAACCCCAGTTGGCGCACCACCCGAGGTGCGAATCCGTGACCCGTTGGACAGAAGTCCAACGCTCTACCCACTGCGCCACGAGCTCGTTGTATTGCCGGTTTTTGACCAATATTACTGACATCGGTGGATGGACGCTTCACTGATCGGTTACAGGACTCACTCGTCTCGCTGTGCGACTGCTGACGGGGATCAAGATTCCGCCCTAAGGCAGTACGGGACAAGTGAGTTCCGTTAGCAATCATGAGCGTTCGGCAACTAATGTGCATAGTCCCGATGTAAACCGGTAAGACCACGTGGCGGTGGTACAGTGGGCTAGAGCGTTGAGATTCTAAGCAATAGGTCATGGGTTCGAGCCTCGTGTGGTGGACTACCCGGGGTTGGGTGTGACTGGCTGATGACGGCTAATGAGCCAGAAATGGCCATTCCAGTTTCCTTTGAATTTGTCGGCAATGTTCATCTGCACATGCAAGTGTCATGGAGACCATACTAAGGAGGAACCACCATGGCCTGACTAACGGTCCTGAAATGATCCAAGTTATCCCGTCAATCGGCAACTTTCCACGTCACGACCATTAACACACTTCAAGCGCATCAGATAGTAGGGAATGTGTTATGATTCCCCAGTAATGGAACAGGGCGCAATGGTTTTAATGGTGTGAAAGCGTACCACTCTATATACCTCCCACTTACGGCAATAAGCATAGGCTCACACCACCTCTTCAAAGCCTGATTAACACGTGTCGTGAGCCAACTGGACCTCTGTTTTGGTCCCGATAATACCCTAACAGACAAAATCAACCGAAAACTGGCAGGAGTTTGTAATACTGAGATTAAGCTACAAACCATATCGGCACGACTGCTGTTTATCGATGAACCTGCATGCTTTCGCACGATAAATTTGTATTCCCGAGCAAGTTCACGCAGCAGATCTAGGTGTTTTCAATTAAAAACGATTAATTACGACGGGTTGGAGTATTAATTATCCTGCTGTAAAATCGTAAAATATTTTAGTTAAACGCGCTTCTTTTTGGCTTATCTGTAAAAAATGACTGTTGAAGTTCATTTTCGTTGCCTTTATAAATTCTGATATATTTTATAGAAAAGATGCACCAAAATATTCATTCATGCATTCATTTCAGGGAAAATTAAAACTTTTTGGAATCGTCCACTTGAAGGAAGGATATTTTGCGGTTTTTAAAAGTTTTCTACTCATGAGATTTTTCAAGTCTTGTGAAGTATAGAACATGATCCATGTCCAGTGCAAAGGCAACGAAGAGAAATGTAAAAATAATTATGTTACTTTAGAAACCATTTTTTACAGACGGCTGGAAAGAAGCTCATTTAAAAGCCGGTATTATGACTTGACTGTAATATCGGAGGAGTATTCTGAATGATAATTGTTATAACAACCCAACTTAAGTAATATTTTCTAATCGAAAACACATTTTAGAAGGTCAGTTAACATTCCATGAGATAGCGACATCTCCTGTTTAAACACCTGGAGCTGGAACATTCGCATACATATACATATATACAAACAGGATTTAAGAGAAAGGTAAAAGCAAATGTTTTGTCTTCCGAGGAGACTTTGGAACTCCCAGGTTGTTTTTGCCTTGTAGCTTCATACCTGCTTTAGAAATATGGCTGACAGTGTTTTTATATAAAGGTAGGGTGGGAGCGAAATCTACTGTGTTAAATAATTAGAAAAAAACAAGACTAACGCATACTTACAGACGCCACCGGCTGGTGTTTTCTAACTTTGAAAAAGTTTTCATTAACTTCTTAGCACGCTCCCGTGGACGTCTGGTCACCTCCCCTCTCCTCCAACATGAACTGCTGTCTCACTCGACCCTTGCGTTATGCAGATTACCATAATCGTACGTCTCAAGGGGACACTCGTGCATTCTAAACAGTACAGGGAAAACCCATGCACACCAGTAATCTCTGTGGGTTTAATTATTCATCATTATTCATCCTTGTTGTGCTGCCGCCGGAAGGCTGGCGGAGGTTGGAGGGAGTGCGAGTTCGGCATCAGAGTGAGGTAACTTGGACCGGTACATGCGTGTCTGCAGTTTTGGCGTGGCAGCCAGCGGCTTTGAGACATAAAGGCTTGAGTGATCTTGCGTTTCTCTCCACAGACGAAAATTAACAACAATTTTACTTTAAAATTGAAAGAACCCGGTTCTCCCACCTCGAAGTACTTTCCTACTATGCGAGCAGTCTGCTTGGCGTGGTCGGTTAGTTGGCTGGTTTCGGACCGATTCAAAATTTACCTCTGAAGTAAAGTCAATTTGCAGTTCATGGAATATTAACGAATTTTTTTTTAAAAATACGTTTTGATAAGACAAGTTCGGGTAAGCAAGCTTGCAATATTAATCAACGCGTGCAGCATAATCTCCCGATATTTTGGTCAGGTCAGGATGCCGACTTTCAAATGAGCCTCTTTTCAGGAGCACGCAAGAAATATGCACTAGACAATGACTACTTAAATAGTATAATTATTTTTCATGGGTATACAGCACCCTTATAAATTCCAATAAATTTTTTAGAAAGCTTACGCAAAAATATTTCTTCTTGTACGCATTTGGTATCAAATTACGTCTTCTTCAAAAACTTTTTCTTGAACAATGGGTAGTTTTTGCTGTGAAAATTTGTAAAATTATGACAGCCTTTAAGACCATGAAATAGTCATACATAAAACACCGTATCTGTTAATCTATTAATGTTGCTGTAAAATATGCCAACACACACTGCAAATTTTGTGATCCCTTTATGATTTGATATCTAAGATTTTTTATGCATAAAAATTTATATATTGAAGTTTTGAAACTCTAAATGCAGATATAGCAGCAGATCAGGTTCAAAATTATTCTGGAATTAAATTTTTCAAAACTAAAAGATACCCTTTCTTCAAGTATAAAATATCAAGGACACTTTATATGCTACCATATCTGTACAAGAAGGGATATTTTTGTGTACGAGTTCCGGAGAGTATATCTGAACATTTAAAAGCACAGAATATCATACTACTTAAGTAATAATTTTACGGAATGCCTTTTGTACATGCGGTCGAAAAAAGCTCATTCAAAAGCCATCATCCCTATCAGATATTTAGGGGTTACTCTGCACAAGAGGTTATATTAAAACCCTACGTAAAGAACCTTTCCTACGATAGCAAACCATTCCCAAAAAAATATGTTAGAGCTTCCGTCTTCTCAGAAACACAACATAGCCTCTCCCCATCAGAAAACTGTTTGTGAAACAAGGTTAAGTCAGCATGGTTAATCGCTGATGTTTTGATGGGTGGGTGTTTTGGTCTACCTCAATGTCCTCTGCAGCTCCCAAGTCGGTGTATACTGTGGCATTGCGTATCTCCAGACGGGCAGGGTCTAAAAGGGTCAGTTGGAAGAGGGCAGATCAAATAGTTGATCAGAAGCAAACACGGAGGTGCCAAGCAAAACCCCCGGTAAATATAAGTAACAGAAAGGCGTCCGGGAGGACAAATAGATCTTTTGAAGTCGTCAAAACCTCTGTAGGCATGCATGAACTTTTTCGGCAATTCCGAGTCACCGTAAGAGAATAACACTGCTATCTTGATTACTCGCTCACGCGTCCCAGACGATAGGACAAACAGTACAGACACTACTCAAATGCTCAGTTAGCAACCAATCTCATGAAATGTTGACTGCAATTCTGAAATTGGTTTTCGATTTGACAGGATTACTTATTTTGGGGTTGTGACCCCGATAATACCACGATTTTTTTGCTACAACTGGACGCCTATTTTTGAATATGCTTATTTTTGGACGCCTGTGAAAGCCAAGCTGTGTACTAAACGTCGCTACTTATTTAGCAAGGATTCCTTATATTGATTTTCGATGCCCTTCTAAATTCAAATACATTTTATAGAAAATGGGAGCAACGATATTCATTATTGGAATCAATTGGCAGACAAGCACGTCTTAATCAAATTCCAAACTTGAGAAAGCCGTAAAATGTTTATTCCGGTAGCATCGTACCTGTCTATTTATTAATGCCCTTCATTAAGTATCCAACATCAACTGCAACAATTAATGTTCTTAATGAAATAGAGGAATGTATTCTTTTTCTTACAGGGAAAGCATACAAACTGTGGAATGAAAACTCCCAACGCAAATGTAACGGTAGTTCAAGTCGGGTTTAAAGATCGATCATCGGGCGTCATAATCCATGATATTGCAGACATACTAGGATATCAACTGTTGAATCAACTTCTTTCTAGGCACTTGCAAACTCGCCCTCGGTAAAACATGACTACTTAAGTAGTAGACAGTTTTTATAGTGCCTCTCTGCAGCCTTATAAGTTCAAATATATTTATAGAAGTTGCGTTTAAAAATATCATTTATTTTGCTCATTTGATAGATAATCAGTTTTTTTAATTTTAGGCTCGTTAGGCACCGTTATCTTTAGGCTTTAAAAGACATTTCTACTTAGGAGATTTTTTGAGAACATAAAATATCCATTCAAATAGATTCGGATCCGTCCGTTTATTAATGCTCCTTATGCAAAATTTTATGTGTACAAGATAATATCTTCTGAGGAGCATAGAGAAACGTATCCTTTCATATTCGTGGAAAGCATACAGTTTGCATGCAGCAGCAAATCGGGAGTCTTTCGTTGTCTTTTCTAAAAACGATACTTGAATTTATAAGGACATCGAAAATCACTAGAAAGTATGCATATTACTTAATTAGTGAGTTCTTTTTAAGCGAGGACGGTTTTCGCAGGTGGTCCAAAAACGCTTCTTCCAAAACCGGCATCCGGCTATGTGTGAAGTATCTTGATAGCATGCTGCAACATAATAAATATTACAGTCACCCGTAAGTAATCCTTCCTAGTCGCAAACGCCTTTCAGGATTTTTGTTACCATTTAATGAGATCAACCACTGGCTGCGTATGAAAAGGAATACTGATGAAGGTGAGGAAAACTGAGTTGACGATTCCTGGCTCCTTATTCGCCGCCTGCTAGCCATACCTTACCTGAAGCATGCCACTCGAAACTGCATTCTTCGTTTAGTGGGCGCGGGCCAAGGCTGTCCGTAGATGAGGTTGGGTGTGGCTGGCTGAGGACGGCTAATACCTATTTGACAGAACTCCTCTTATACATACATAAATGGTTACTAAGCGATTGCCTGTGATGGTTTTCGCTAGCGCCCCACGGTGCCACGAGACGAGCTGGGTCCGTAATCTACTTGGTAAACATCCTTCCAACGATAATGAACTGCATCTGTCTGCGCCATTCACTTAGCCTCCCACGACCTCACAGTAACCGCACAGAGGAACGAGGCTTCGCAGGCACAAGTTAATTTTTACTGCCGTGGCATTGCCATGTAGGCCTCTCGTCACCTTTCATCCACTTATTCATCACTTGTCGATATTGGTCTACTGGCCTTAACCAAACAGAAGCAGCATCTATGGCATGGCATTCACACGACAGTTCGACTGTCGTAGTCCGACGATGTCCACCGTATGCTGCACACCAGGCGGCGCAGGGACGGTGACTTGCGCTGCAGCTACCGCACTCTCTCCTCCTCCCCCACCGGAGCCCAGTGTCATGACAGAGTCAAGAAGACCGGAGGCCGGAGAGGACGCAGGTGGCTGGCACGGCCAGGTCCCCTGAACCCCAGCCGCCCCTAGGCGTGCCACCACACCCCCAATGTTCGGCATTTGTTAGCGGAGCGCAATCCGAATAACACATGCCGCATTGTTGCGGGACTATGTGTAAGAATTACACACACACCTAAAGCTATCATGCGCAGATCTCAGTGAGCAGTTGGGTGTAGTTTAGCACATCCTGTGCCTAAACTGTCCTTGTAACTACACCACAAATTAAAATTCGCAGCCACAAAACTAAACATCTACGCCAGATATAAAAACAAGCCGCCAATTGTGTGAAGCCTAGACATCCGATGAGAACCCAGTCAGTAAATTTATCGAAGCCTGCGCGCTCACTTCCGGACTGGCATTATTGATGTTTGAGTGGCTCATACCCCCTATAACTGTTATTTGTTCTCTTGTCGCCTTTACTTCCGACGATGGACTTCTACATGAGTTCAAAGACTCAGATCAATAAAGAAATGGCTCCAGGGATGGAATGGCCTGCTTCTTCTTCCGTTTAAAGTAGTCTAGGATACTGTAAGCAGCAATAAATCTCATGAAGCAAAAGGTATTGGTCCGATTTTAACTCTGACAGCTTTTTTTATTTTTTTTTCAAAAGTGCAAGCTAATTCTGGCGCTATTGAAAATTGAAAAGGGGGTGTTTTACTCTACTCTGAGGAAAAGTTTTAACATCGCTCTGGTTTCTAACCGTCGAAGTAGCCAATGAATTTTTAAAGGAGACCTGAGACAGCTCTCAAGTGCATCTATAAGTGTTTCAAAATAAAGCACCTTAACCACGCAACGTGTGTGTTGGCCTGCAAGTGCGTTTATTACCGGGGCGCTTCAAGTTTCCCAGACAGGCGTAGCCCCAGAGCAGAATTGACAGCCGCCGCCCAACTTTCATCTGCGACTGCAGAAACTGTGCTGAGGAGTCTTTGCGACCCCAAAGAACTTGCGTAGGAGGCCTAGTTCGGCCAGTGCAGTAGTGTAGACGCGGATTTTATGCCGGGTGAGTTAGTGTGCCGTATCTCCTATTCCTCAGTTGTCCCGACACAGACTGCATGCGAGTCTTCACTACCACCACTGTGCACGCTGAAGGAGTCACCCCTTTGCATACCGGCTAAGCCATTGGACGCTGGCTAGCCAGTCAGCCCTGCTGCCATCGCCCACCGGGGTGGGGATCTGGATCGTTTATCTGCGCCAGGATATCAACTCTAGCCCTCCTGCCCCCAGCTCGCCACGTTCTCAACATGCCAGACGCAAAGTCTGGTCCTTTAATGTATGAAGGAGGAGGAGGAGGTAGGCGATCGATTACCTCACTCGCTCACTCTCTAACTCACTCACTCACATACATACGGCGTGCACTCTCAAAAAGGGGGTTAGTGACCACCTGTCTGCCTGCTCCTGTTGCAGCAGGCGTCTGACTCCCCCGTGTTCCTTCCAGTTTCGAGGACACAATGAGAAGAAGGAGAAAACGGGGAGCAGCACGTGCGTAACACCTGCGCGCCCGGTGAATGGACGCGTAAGGACGTTGCGCATTCTCGGCATTTCCATTGCTAGGCGTTTCGAGGCTGCGACGCGTGCACTGGAACGAGGACCCGCCACCCACTGATGTTTGCCTGCATATGCAAAAGCGCAGGAGTTGCAATGGAATTTAAGTAGGGTATCCACAGGCTTGGGGACCCAACAAGAGCCTTCCAACCCAGAAATTGCAACCGGCAAGACACAGCACTTTAGGGTTCGAATGAAAGTTGGGCTGCCGTATGCAACGACCTCTACCGTTGTCTCACACACACAGAGAGAGAGAGAGAGAGAGTCAGGAGTACTGACTTGCGCGTGAGTTTCTTCATAGCAAGGCAGACTTGCACAAAATCTACCGCATTCTCCCCTCCCTCACGTAACATGTTTCGATGGCAAGATAAAGTTAAGACAACTGGAAGTGGGTTTGGGGCGATTAGAGGAAATTAAGACCTCAAACTGGGAAAACCGAGTTTTTCATCTTAAGTTTGCCAAACGGTTCTAGGAGCACGTTGAACCAAGACATCTCCTGTGGGCCCAGGAAGTGGAAAATTTTTTTGATAAACAAGGAGCGAGGAAAGGGCTTATTTGAAAGTTTATCAGTAAGAGCGCTTAAGTCACGCATGGTGCGAAATGTTCCGCCAGCATTAACTCAAGTATCTAAAAAATTAAAGGCTTTAGAACATCTGTCGAAATCACCGTATCGATATGAGTACAGTCTGAACTGCAGGTAAAAAATAGGTAGTATATAATCATCACGTCTTCACATGAACCACGTCCACCCAACAAGTAGGCAGGGACTGATTTTTCTCAAATAAACCCTTCCACGAGATGTAGGAACTACCTTGCTAGTCCTCAGAAGCAAATCTACACGACAATTGTTTGCCTTCTGATTACTACAACTCCGGTTTGTATTTACAGTTAGGAGTAGTTCAGTAAGGTTTATGTTATAGGCAAATCGACATCACCGACAAAGACAAGGGAGAATTGAATGGCCATTGCTGGCTTATTAGCGGTCATCAGACAGTCATACTTAATCCCAGGTGGTGCGCCAACCGAGGCTTGAACCAGTGACCTGTTAATTCGAAGACCACGCTCTAACCGACTACGCTACGATTGGGTGTCTTGCCTGTTTTAATCGGGAATATTAAAACCGATAAATAGGCGCTTAATGATCGGCTACGTGACTCACTCTGCGCATATGACCTGAGGGCTCACTCTTGAGCACCGGCAGCCGTCGCACAGTGGCTCGTACTGTAGGCAGATCAGTAAGCAACCATCCACCAATATTCCCGATCGAAAGTGACAAGAAAACGAGCCCCTGGCTCAACGGGTAGAGCGTTGGACTTCTATTCGACAGGTCGCGGGTCCGAGCCTCAGTTTGTGCAACACTTGGGGCTTGGGTATGGCTGGCTGATGACAGTTAGTAAGCCCGAAATAACCATTCTACTCTCTTGCATTTGGCAGAACTGTTCTTCTGGCTATGATAAAAAACTACTGTGAGGCTTCTTGCGGGGCTCGAGAGTTAGCCCTAGGCTCATGTTCATTACCAAAAGTCGAGAGGTTGTTTGTACTCCCGAAATGGAATGTTAGAATCCTTAAAAAGCCACGCGTAGAAAGAAAAGTGAGGAAGAGAGAGTAGGAGCCTAGAATGAACTTTTTGGTGGCTTGGCCATCGTCAACCAACCGTATCCACATCGGCAGACCGGAGGGCTCTGACACTTGAACCAGGCGTCAGTTAGGTTTAAAACTGAGCATTGCCATTCCGTTATACAGGATCCGTTTTCGTTACTTCCACCAGACGCGGTAGTCCACATGGCAGCTGGCGCAGCTGGACGCGCATCCAGGCCTTCACGGCCAGGATTAGTTTGCTAGAAATTATCACCCAACTCTCCCTTGGCATACCGGGCATGTTTATCCGATACCAACTGTTTATATCCATGCTCTGAACTGCAGTATCAGAGTAAACCAGAAACCCTCTATCCTTTATTGAAATCAGGCCAGATCCTTCGAAGATCGCCCCCAATGCGATGGAATGGATGGTTGCAGAGGACGGGCAGAGGAGGCGGGGTGCTACATAAACTGAACAGGTTAGGAAAGGAGGCCATATTCGACGACGAAACGTCAGAACACATGAAATATATGAAGGAAAGCTGTTGCGTGCTAAATCTAAAGGGATGCGATAAATTTCCAGCTCTTGTGGTCCCAAGATTGATGGCGGTGCCGGCGGCGGCCGTATATAAATGCAAGGGATGTGCTATTCCATAAATTTCGACCAAAATTCTGAAATGTCTATTCGATCCGAAAAGACTACTTAGCTAGAGTTGAACTATTAAATATCAGGCAAGATATTCAAAAATACTTCAATCACGTTAGGGTGCCAGCTTTAGAGCGTGTAATTTTCTGATTGGCTGCAAGAGAACCCACTGTAGAAGCCGACTAATTAATTTTTAGAAATTATTTTACATTGATTTTGGATATCCCTATAAATTAAACTATATTAACTAGAAAGATAATGCAAAATATTCTTTCTTGTACTTATTTGCTAGCGAATCCCATCTTAAAATTTTATCCTCGAAATAGCTATCTTTCGGTTTTAAAAATTTTCTAGGCATGGAATTTTTTAAAACCATTAAATTTCCCTTTGTAAAGCATCGTGTATGTCCACGTACTAATGCTGCCTTGAAAGTAGACAACAGCGTTGAAGAATGCAATATATTCCTTAGACGGAATGCATATGGCATGTACTTTGGAAACCCAGAATGCAAGTGGAACGAGAAGTCGGATTCAAAATTATACAAGAATCGAAAAAAGCATTTCAAAATCGCAAGACACCCTTTCTTCAAGGATACAAGTGGAAGAATACGGAATTTTCTAACAAATAAATACAAGGAAATATATTTTTTTATAAGTTTGCTATAACACGCATTTGAATTTATAAAGTGCTCCAAAATCAACAGAAAAGAATTCACACTACTTAATGAGTCAGTTTTTACAATGCTTAGTTTTGCAGGTGGGTCGAGAGAAACCCGTTAGAAAGCTGAAATAGTTTGGGTTGTGCTGCATGCTAAGAAATATTAAAACTCTACGCAAATAATTTTTGTTCAAATCCAACAAAATATTTCACGAGGTAGCACAGCTATTGGACGCCGATTTGCTTTGAAACCCGCCAAAACAGTCGCTTTATGGGTCCCTTTGTTTTCATGCTGTCTTGGACGCGACAAACTGCAGACACAAGCGCGCAAAGACCTTGAGACGTCGCGTGCCGACAAACTCGTCTGACTGGCGGAGCAAAGCAACATTGTCTTACCGAGATGATCAGCATTTGCTTGCCACAAGACAGCCCCGGGAGACGGTGTCCAGACGGCTGGCTGGTCCTCCCCTGGCTAGCCCTGAACGAGCAGCTGGGATTTTTCGGCGTGGTTGCGACTATTGATCTGTTTGGACACGGCTTCTGCCAACCAATCAATCTAAGTGACGGCCGGGCGGATTCGGCCTTCACGACCCATTGACAACGATAAGCCAATCACAAAAATAGCCACAGACAAACCGCAAGAGCTAGCTCTGGGTAATTTTAACGGTTTCCAGCTTTTTTTATTTCCTCAGAAATTAATTTGTAAGTTGGAGCAGGCCAGTTTATTCAAAAGTCTATAGGTGCAGACCGAAATTTGCTATGAATATTTGGGCTGAAGTCCAGCAGTCACTGTGGGATAACAGCCTAATATTCATAAGCTGCTGACAGGCATTCAGTAGTATAACTTAGGAAATTATTCACCATACTGGCAGTAAGGTACCAACTAAAAGCCCAGACACGTTTCTTTGCCGATAATCTACCGCTGCATGTCACAGCTGCGAGGGGTTCGGTTTTTCCTGTCTGCTTTCTGACGACACCGAGCCTGCCAGGTTTTCTTGACTGAGGATGAATCAGACTGCAGAAGGGCTGTCATCTCTGAAGCCGTTTTAGAAGCCTAGGTGATTTGGTAAAAAAAGCCCGGCTTTGAACAATACATTTTTAAAATTAAAACCCCTGTTCATCAGGCAAAAAACACCCGGACGATCATGAACTAATTCCTACGTATAACTTAAGCAAGAAAAGATGTGTTTTGATATCTAGAATAGGATGAATACAGACTATGTTCCCAGTAACAGGCAGCATGCGGAAAACGCACTAGGATGTTCTTGAAGGGTCAAAGAATGCGACAATTTGATCCAACCTTGTAAAGAAGAAAAACCTGCATGCAGACAGTTTTTGATTCTAACCTGCGGGAGTTTTATCTATGAAAAGGACATTGGATGGGTAAAACGAGACAAACACCGTTGTCAAGTGCGAAAAGGCAGTGATGCCAGAGGCAAGAAGGCTTCTGCTTTGCACATCAGCCCTCTGACGAACGATAATGCCGACGAGCGACACTAGGCTACAGAGGTCTATTGACGTGACTGCATGACAATATACACTCAGGTGACCTTGTGCTAATTTTTTATTCCCATGTCTTAAACCCAACGCTAACTTTGCTCCTTTCTCTAAAAAACCCTAGAAAGTGACGCAAAGTAACTTGTAATACAAGGGGAGAGGGGATAATCAGTTCCACGTTCTAAATTTAACCCTCTCTTCTGAAATTTGGCTCAAAGTCACCTGTGCTACAGCGAGGAGCACATACTTTCGTGTACTTTTGATGCCACTACCATCGGTGGAAAAGTTCCCATGTTCAGGAAGTCAGCGACACACAAAAGCATGTTGAGGAAATGAAAGTAGTAAAATAATGATGCAACGGCTCTCATGGTTAGTAGCGTAAGTGTGTATTTATGGTGGAAGGCCATTCCGCACCAGCACCAACATGGCACACGACCACGCCCAACCTCCCACTACGCATTCCCGAAAACGACACCTCCCAGGTAAGTTCCAAGTGCGTTCCTCCGCTTCCTCTGTATGTGGCGCGATCCGAGCCCAAGACGGTAATGGTAGGCTATGAACAGCACCAAGAAAGTCCGAAAACCCCAGGCTCGTGTTTTGCTTTATGCTCGACGGTTGAAAAATGTGTAATTTGCGAATGCTTTACGCCAGCACAATTATTCTCTTTGCACCGATTTCAAAGCAACAAGATTCTACCAATGGCAATGAAGCCATACCAGGGCTTTCAAGCCGCTATCCCCTATGACATTCAAATTATTGGAGCCTTTTTAACAGGTGCACATTATCAACTTCGTAGGTTCAAAGAGACGAAAGAACAACACATTCAATTTTTCAAGGCCCGTATACATCTTATATTACCTCTTATTACCACCGGTACCGTATCATACGAGCCTGGGTTTTCTCGATTTCTTGATGCTGTGCATAACCTACCGTCATCCCTGAGACTATCGCGGTTTGCTAATCACCGTGGCTCGGAAGGTTGCCAAGTGACAATTGCACTTAGCCCTCGCAGTCAGCTCAATGCGTGTTTGTGTGGACTGAGAGTCAGGTTTCAATGGCTACTTCTTAACGTACCCTCTTGCACTCTCAAACATGCGAATTCTATGTCGCTCAGACCCCTTTGCGTGAACTCTGCGTGCTTGTGGTTGGGAAACCAGGTCATGTACGTAGTACGCGCAGACGAGGTCATTAGATACATAATCAGCTGGCCTATTCCCGGCACCAGTCCACTGACCGGCTCGGACAGTGTCTGGGTCCTGGGGATGGGAAAAGAGAGTGAGATCAACAGCTCAGCACATTTTCCTCACTACAAACAGCCTGAGGTACTTGAAGCTATCACGTTTCGCTCAAAGACATGGCTTGAAAGGTTGCCCTATCCCAGCTCTGGTATTCTTGACTTGCTCATGACACCAGGGACAATATGTTCACGCATACGGTGAACATAGTCGAAACCGCCAGTTGAACTTTCATCTGGAGTAACTGACTGAAGGACGGAGATGCAGACTCAATGGCTCCTTCTTAAGTTGGCCTCTATGGCACCCTTAAAAATGTGAGATTTTAGTCATCCCCGAAAGATTGGTACATTCTGTGGATATTAAGCCACGTATGGCACTCGTCAATGGACTGTTTAACTTTGTCAGCCGTTGCGCTTGCATTCACCTCCGATGGTTTTACCCTGTGGAGCCCTGAGGGTGGAGCAGGAGGAGGAGCGAATGCCATAGATACTACGCAAGTCGGCAAGGCACCTGCGGTGCTGCACCCACTCCATCGTCGTAGTTTGCGACGAGCGGGCTGTCATGGTATGATATATAAGAACAGTTTAAGAACATTTTACTCACAGCAAATTAACAATTTCAACAAAGACATGGGAGGCTGGAATGGCCACTGCTGGCTCACCAACCGTCATAAGCCAGGCATATCTACCTCCGAGTGGTGCAGCACCCGAGGCTCGAACCCGCAACCTCCTGATCAGAAGTTCAACGCTCTAAGCATTAAGCTCTGGGCCCGTTGTCTTGCCAGCTTAGATCGAGAATATTAACAGTCGTTGAAGAACACTCACCAATCATCAGTGGAACTCACTCGTACCGTGAGCGTTCGTCAAAAACACATGACAGGCCATCTTCGTGCAAAATTAAAAGAGGATGAGGAGCTGTGGCCCATCCCACTGGATGCTTAATGAAGTTGCTAAAAATGAGCATCTTAGAAAAAACATCCGTAATCTACTACTCAAAAGAGAAGCTGAAGAGGGAATAGGAGGCTGAGGTTATGTGGACAGGACTAGAAGTCACGTGAAAAATGGACGCCCTCGGGCAGAGATTGATTAAGTACCCGCGCAGGACAGGTGGCTTTGCGTTCTATTAAGGTAGAGTTAGTGTTGAACTTAGGGCTGCAAATAAAGTTTAGGTAGTTAAGGCAGGGGAATGTGTATCCTTTCTGAAATTTATCGCAAGGTCATATTTTATTACAGAGAGGAGACGTTCTAGTTACGCAGCCATAAAAGTAATCCTGACCATATTAGACTGATCATCCGGTTTTGAGACCTGATAGTTTGACCGTCAATTACCTCGGGGTTCAACCTAGGCCCCCAAAAGATGGCGCAAGGACGGTGACATGCACGTGAATTAGTTTATAGCGGTAGAGGAACCTGCTCTTTATCTACTACACTCTCTCTTCCTCCCCACCTGGGCCCGGTGGGATAAGCAAGGGAAGAAGACCGGAGGCGGGAGAGGGCGCAGGTGGCTGGCGCAGCCAAAGCCGCCTTTAGGAGTGACAAGAAATCTATGGCATCCTCACTCGTTCGACTCGTAACGAGTCATCCCACTGGGTGACAACCTTCCAGGCGTGACAGATTTAAGCACGTCGAATTTATTCCAGCGTACAATGCGCTGATTTATATCGAGAACTATACATCAGAGTCGGCTTCACCCTAAAACGTTTCCTAATCAGACACCTGCGGCCAAATGGTGAAAGATTTAACGCAACGTTTGAAATAGAAACCTCAGTCAACGTCTGTTGGACATTATGTTTCCTCTCTAAAATGTGATCAGGCTTCACTAAAGCGCAGACGTCAGATTTCCAAACACACACACACACACACGACAGATGGACGTCGTTTTCGACTATGTCCACCGTATGCAACACAACATGGTGGTGCAGGAACGGTGACTGACACTGGATTGTCGTGAGAGTATACGTGCACTGCCTCTACCTCATTCTCTGTTCCTTTCCCCCATCTGGGCCCGCTGTCAAGACTGAGTCAAGAAGACCGGAGATAGAAAAGGGCGCCGGCCCACACAAGGGAGGGGCGGTTCGGATCCCAGATGATTGGGAATGCCATGAAGGCCACATTAAGAAGGAGCCATTGCAACCTGTCTTTCAGTGCATCAGTCGGCTACTCCATACACATACACTGGGCTGACTGTGAGGTCTGCATTGAATCATCAGTTTGCAACCTTCCGAGTCACAGCTTTTAGCGCACCTGAACCTCTCACCCACGTGCAGCATCCGGCCAGCATCCGAGCCAGTCAGTCTTCTGATGCGGGTGTGAGCGCATTGGCTGACAGGGCCGGCGCGCCCGTCTACGCGCGCCACAGCACGTCCTGGCCCCCTTAAAGCACACCCCAGGATTCCCAAAAACAGGGGATAAGAAGGAGCCATTGTCGCCTGACTCCCAGTCCACTGGTCATCCACTCAACGCACAACACGCACTGGGCTGATGGCGTAGTCTGATGTACGCGTCAGTTGGCAGCCTTCCAAGTCACGTAGGACACACACACACCACCCCGCCCATTCTCATTTCCCGATGCCCAAGCAGGTTCAGAGCCGGTCACACGTTGTCTATTAAGACCGCTGTCAGGGTTCTGTATAAAAAATGCCCCCATCCCTAATCAGAGCATACATTCCCTTCAATCCGGACCTAGAATTGTTCCACCGGTTGGGGAAACTTTTACGTTTTCTGGAAAGTTTACGTCCTCAGTACGAACTTACAGTTGACAGACAGAGTCGTATTCCTTCTTGCCGGCGTCTGTTTTGGCGGGTAGGAGGTAGAGGCCTCGCAAATCAATACCTCGCCGTCTTGTTCGCGACGAACAGCCGTCAGTTCGAGGCCCACACTCAGCGCTCCACTTTCGTCTCCGTCCACTCTCCTGTCCACACCAGAAGTGTTGTCTGCCATCTGCTTCTTCTTAATGTCTGCGGTTGATACCAAAACTTCCCCCGATTTCTACAAGGAAATTTTTGGGGAAGAAAGTGTTTACTGTTTGGTGAAGGAGGCGGGATATTCTTGAGGGAGAAAAAAGAACTTACCGTTCACCTGAATGATTCTGCATGTGTTGGTCTACTTGCCTGTGTCGATTTTACACCACACAAGTATTTGTGCGTAGTAAGCGGGTAAAAAAATGATTGCCTTAACAAACTTTTTGTACCGAAGGCGGAAAAGAACACCATGAGCGGTGCTAACGCATCAGTCAGTTGCTGCTGTCCTTCAGTTTGTGGGATCTTTCGGGCCCACCAGAGCAAGTGGGGTTAAATGCCTTCTCGTTATAGACCACGTGACAAGCCGACCGCCTGTCCGACGACCACAAAATAGCCAATCAGAAAATTGGAGCTACGTCGAACTGGACGTGTCTATAGGGGCTAACTACGGTCCTACTGAGCATATGTGCTAGCGTTAGGTGGCTAGACGGATATACGCACCTAGAACTGCCCGCCAGAAACAAACCATTTGCCATGGGAAGGGATATTATCTATGGGTAAACAGCCAGTCAGTCAAGTGAGACAGTTCTGCTATCAATACAACCGCACCTCTGTCGCTATCACTCTGCTATCACTACGTAGCTGAGTTCTGCCTGCCGGGTTCAGGCCTACTCATGATTTCTGCTGGTCATTCAGAAGGCGCTTGCTTTGGAAAGTCAATGCGTGAGTGGGGACCCGTTCCTGTACGAATATATGTATATGTTGAATGATAAGCACGTTTGAGGCATAGGGATGAGTCGCAGTTTTTCACGTTCGAGCACATTACCGACTGCCTGTTTATGAGGAACGCTGAACATCTGTTCGGTAGCTTACCTGCAACTAAAATGTGAGAGGTTTTGTCTAGCCTCTTGAGAATGGGTTGCAGTAATTTTTAGGGTGATGGATCATATTCGCACTTCGATGGCCACCCCAAAAACCCACCGCACCGGAGCAGACGCGGCGACGTGCGCGTGGATTAGATTCTACCGCATTCCCTCCTCCTCCTCCTCCTCCTCCTCCTCCTCCTCCTCCTCCTCCTCCCTCCTCCTCCTCCTCCTCCTCCTCCTCCTCCTCCTCCTCCTCCTCCTCCTCCTCCTCCTCCTTCTCCTCCTCCTCATCCTCCTCCTCCTCCTCCTCCTCCTCCTCCTCCTCCTCCTCCTCCTCCTCCTCCTCCTCCTCCACCACCACCACCCGGACCCGGTGTCAGAACAGAGTCAAGGCGACCAGCGGTAGGAGAGGACGCAGGAAGTTGGTATGGCGAAAGTCTACACCTAAGCGTATTACGATGCTCCCTAGTCCACAACAAACACTTGAACTGGATTTTAACGCACCCACAAGATTATAGGGGCAGCGGCATGGATACCGGCTCTCACGGTGTGGGCCTGTATGCCACTACACCCCATCATATACCACCTGGTAACTACATGGTGCTCTTGGTTACCTCCGTGGGCAAAACAGTCGGAGAAAGTGGACGCTGTCTCTACTTAAATGATTAAGGTTTCACGGCAGGAGCCGTATTGATCAGTTAACAGGAGGACGCGATACGCGACGCTACTTTTCCCTCTTCCAAGATACCGTTTATACCAGCTCCTACCCCCCACCCTAAGCCATGAGGAGTTAAGAGATCACTGTCTAACCAATCCAGGTGCATGCACATGTAGTTATAAAATTCCAGCCACTAGCCGCTTGCAGGCTTACTCAAACCCCGCGCGGCAGGTTGGAATTTGCGAGGGCGTTTGAATGGATCAATAAAAGCGCGCTCATACAAACTGTGCGATAACATCTACTGCCTTTTGATAGGTGGGGAGCCTTTGTGCGTCGACGGATCAAACGCCCGTTCACGGACACTGTTACCGGCCAATACAGTGTCGTTGCCACGTGATGAACTGAACGAAAAGAAAAATTTGCAAGATGGGACCTGAGAGAAAAAAAGGGGGAAGGGGAGGAAGCGTTTCTTTTGGGACCGTCGTGCTAAATTCAACAGTTTTATTTAGTGTAAAGTGGATGTACTATCTCATGAAAGGTTGAACGAAAGATAACATAAGTAGAGTTGTAATATTAATTATCGTACAACATATTCCCAGGATACTTTAGTCAAGTCAGGATACCAGCTTTTGAAGAATTTTCTTTCCGGCCACCTTCAATACATACTGTATAACGAATGACTACTTAATTAGAATGAATACTACTTTAGAATGACATTTTCCATTGATTTCAATGGCCCTAAAAATTGAAGTATATCATAAAGATAACGTTTAGGAAAATAATTTTTCTTGCAGTCACTTGGTAGCAGACTAAGTTTTTTTTGATTTTTTTACTTTAATGAAGAGTAGCTTTTGGTTTAAAAAAAAACATTCGTATGATGAACATTTTAAGACCGTGAAATGCCCATCCATAAAGCATAGTATCTTTCCATTTATTAATGCTGCTTGGTAAGTATACTATGTGGTTCACCTTCACTCAAACATTTTACGAGTCCTACCTTACTACTTCTTAATAGGGTACAAAAATGTAAGATTTTTTGCACACGGAATATATACAACTTGTAATTTTTAAACCAGGAATACAGGTGAAACAACAGGTTGAGTCCAAACTTGTTCAAACTTCAAGTATAACATTCGAAGAAGATATAATTTTGACGAATACGAGTACAAGATAAATATTTTTATGCACTTTTTATACAAAATATATTTGAGTTCATAATGGCATTTAACTCAACACAAAAGGCATGACAATTAAGTGTTCGTCTGTTAAAGAGCAGAGTTTTTGAAGGCTGCAAGATTTTCCACGCAGGGAAACTAAATCCTATAACTACTGCAACATCTAAGCAGTCCATCGCCCTTCTGTGACTTTGGCTCTGATGTGTGATTCAAGTGAGAACCCGAAGCCAAAAAGGTCTTTTTCCAGCTCTCTTGTCTCCTTCGTATGAGCGGCCTCCTAGCATATTTCAGAATGTCGGTTAAAATTTCTTAAGACAGTACAGCTACTGTAACTGAAAATGCTAGTACTTTTGGGATACAGATTTCTAACTTTTGGTATTTTACAGAAGGCGGAGATTCTGTCTCAAAAAACTATTGATTCCAGTATATTTTTAAGCCCAACTTGCACTGCACTGGTCCTAAGGGCTTTCAGACTGCATGCAGTTATCTTAGTCTTACACGTCCCTCACAAGTTTCACAAAGTTCAAAAGGTACTGCTGTAGCTCTGATGCGAATCTGACATATAGCACCAATAAATCAAGAGAACAGGCTAGGAAACCAGTAAAGCGAGCGCCTCAAAAATACCGTTGCTGAAAAATGTCCAACTCCAAAACAGTCCGGTCCTTCAGGTGCAAAATTTGAGGCAGACACGATTCCTTAAAATATTAGCATAGTGGGCGAACTATTGTGTGTTCTAGCCAGATAGTGGAATACAATTCGCGCGTACTTTATAAGTGAGCGAAAAATTCAGGTAAGACCAAAGTATAGCCTCTATTTACTCCACCTAAATAAACATCTGGAGCACACAGTAGTCCGAAAAAGTGGCAACCTCCAACGACATTGTTGAATACAGTTCATAATGAATGCGAGAACGCTACCAATAGAACCACCCCTACCCAGTAATGCCACCGCACCTTAACGCGCACATTTCTAACTCGTGCTTTTCTTATTAGGATCGGAAGCAGTACCGTATGTTACCCTGCCCCTATTCGACATAGTACTTAGGTGTAGAACCATAGCAATAGAAGAAAACCCCCAATAACGTTGCCACCGAAATTCGCTTTGGTTTATTTTTCTATGGCGCCTATGTCGCATGCCACCAGAAAACCCACAAGAAAGGTGGACATATTTTCAAATGTATCGTTTTTGCGGTAGATGACATAACCTCCACCAAGCCACTGCAGTTCAGGAAAGGGAATATTGCGAACATAATGTGGAAAATACCATTGCCCGGGTAGATGACCAGACGTAGACCTCTACCCACCACAAATAGGTAGTAACCATGCGAGTATGGATTTCAGTGGGAGGGGAGGGTGAGAGGAGGTAGATAAATTACAGCCTACCTTTCAGTACGAACTACAAAATCGGAATTTTCTTCCGGTCAAAAGTGGGATTTCGCCACCCTCTGTAACCTCCGATAAGTTATCATTTGTATTGGAGAGAGTATTGATAATTTTTGATCAAGCAAACCTGCTCCTATTCAAGCGAACTGGCTGAATCAACAGGGCGAGTTCATGTTTACCTTAAGTGAGCGGCGTGATACGCAAAGGTGGAGGGCGACTGGAATGTCAATTTCTGGCTCAGGTGCCGTCAACAAGACCGGAAGCCGTCGGGATCGAACGCGTGTAATTTGGACAGGCAGGCTCACATCCTGTCCCCAAAACGACCTACCAAGCCAACCTAACACGAATGTCCGCCCTCGGGGTCCCTAACGGGACAAGTGAGTCCTGTAGCCAATCGGTGAGCATCTATCAACCGACGGTAATATTTCCGATCGAAACCGGCAGGACAACAAGCCCGTGGTGCAGTGAATCAGAGCATTGAACTTCTAAACAGGTTGCGGGTTCGAGCTGATGATGGCTAATGACCCAGAAATGGACATTTCAGTCTTACCTGTCTTTGTCGCAATGTCTTTTTGTCTGTAATACACTAACCGCTGCGCAGCTGCTGGTGAGGCTGAACAGTAAGCTCCAAGGTACAACGGGACGAGTGAGTCCTGTGGTCGATCGGTGAGCGTCCATCTACCACTGTTATAGATACATATCAGTCTTGCCTAGCTCTCTTGTCGTGTGAATATTGACCGAAAGTCTTCCACTGTCCATTGCACATCTTCCGCCTTCTAGTGAACAACACAATCGAATGTTACAGTTACAGACTTTAAAACCTACGTTCTCTTCAAACTTCCTTAGTCTACTAAAAGTTGGACTGAAATGCTATTCACACACGATGGCATGCCGACTTTCAGTCGGGCATGGTCCCATTAACGTAGGTAAAATAAATTCTGCAAAACGACACTATTTAGCTGATGTTTTTTAATTTTGACAGACGCCAAACTGGGCAGGCAAAAACTTTTTAAGTAATTATGTTTGATTGAAATGTGCCGATTGAAATTACAGGATAGTTTGCGACTGAAGTGCTCCACAGTTCATGTGTATTTGAAAATACACCAAAAGTTGTCATCTGATCGATAAGTTTTTCAACGGTTAAGGATGTTTGCTCGGGACTCAGGTTTCTAGTGCCTCGTGAAAAGACTGGAAAAACGAACATAAAATAAAAAACCAGATCTTGATTGTGTTGTACGTAACCCGCGACTGTTAAATGAGAGGAAAACTTGCGCGGATGTCTCAGATTTTTGGATAATTAACGTCTGCCCACGCTCACCCACCAAATATTCAGCAAACCAAATAACTACCAAATAAATTCATTTTTTTGTATTCCCTCTTCCAAATTTGATTCAAGATAAATGTAGAAAATAAAAAATAAGGCAAAAGCTACATAGATTTCAAGGAATAAAATTTTCCCGGCTAACACAGACGGATGTTGTTCGAATGAATTTTGAGTTATGTTGCATGCTAAGCAGCGTTGAAATCTCACACAACACAGCTTTCATGACCGGAAGCTAATTTTCCAAGTTGAAAACCATTTTAACTGTATTACGGCGCCTACTGTAAGTGCTAATTAGCTAGCCTGCAACCGACTGGACAACCGTACCTCAACTGCAACCGATAAAATGATGTTAAGAGTGAAAACAACCATAAGTTAGCCCTATCCCAACTCCAGGTAGTTAAACACTGGAGTTCAAACCTACAGTCTTCGGTCACTGAGGTAAACTACCCTGAAGAATGAATCCCACGATCATGACCACGATGACCACAAAGATCACCACCACCACCACCACCACCACCACCACAACCACCACCGCCACCATCAACACCACTACCTGTCCCTGATTCAGAGTTCTATTCGTTCTACCCTTCTTATTTGAGTCAGTGAAGAATCCAACACACTCGCGTTACCCCGGACGCTGAAACCGAGCCGTTTTCCGCTGAAGTCTCTGTTACTTATACTTTCCCCGCTGAGAATTCGGTGTTACCAGTAGGTTAACCATTTTTTTGCTTTCCACCCCCTATGAGCAATGGGCAACCATGTTCCTCGTAAGGATCAGTCGCGCAAGCCGCTAGCAAAACGCCACCCAATTGCGTGACAGTTGTGTGTTCTGCTAACCGATTGGTGAACCCAAATCCTCCTCAATACATGTCAGTGGAAGCCACAGGCGTACGCACCTGCCACCAGTTTCAGGCGCGTCCGAACTGTGCGCCAAAAGAGCCCGCAAGGGTAAATTCGTGCCCTTCTCCTCCTCTTCCTCCTCCTCCTCCTCAAAAATTAGGTCGACGGAGCAGACATCTGTAGCATCACTGAACGATAGGAGGCACGAAAATGATTTCTGTACCTCCCTCCCTCCCTCCCTCCCTCCCTCCCTCCCTCCCTCCCTCCCAAACTCGTGATTAACTAGTGATCAAGTGGGTGCTGCGTACGTATCGCTCGTCGGCTGGCTGTCGTCCCAGTATCCGTGTATGCGTGAATGTGGCATGCAGCTGAAGCCTGGGAGCGGAGTATGAGAGACATTTAAGGTAGTGAGCATTAGAGAATGTGTATGACAGGCCAAACTACATCCCTAATTACGGCTGCTGCAGGAGGTGCCTGCGACTTGTTCAAAGGAGGGCGCAGGGGAGAACAGTCGACGAACTGCATGTGTTCACCGGATCGGAAGTGATCTTGGTGGTCACTACAGGTTGAAAACACCTGGGCAGCATTAGAAGTCAGTAGACCGGGCGCAAAATGGGTTACTGCGATGGCCAGAGACTTTGCACTGCCTAAGATTTTGTCGAGGCCGTGGAACTGTTGAGTGCTTAACATATACGAGCACGAAACTCAACTATGTTAGGATCCACGCATAATAACGGAAGATCGAAAAGTACCTAAAGTACGTTTATCTTCTAAAGGAGAACCTCTTTATAGTCCAAAGATGTCCATCCTATCCCCTTTTATTGGCATAGGCATGTATGAACATGAGAAGGACGTTCGCGGATGAGAGTTACGGAGTGTGCTTGTCCCGTTGTGGCCTCGACGACAGTCGCGAAACGAGGAGTGCTATAAGGTGAGAGCATGAGATAACCATTTCTGGCTTAGAAGCCGTCGCCAACCAGGCATCTCCAACCCCAGGTGTGAGTAATTGTCAGTAATTTTCTTCTGCTAATCATGCAACGTACTAGCAACTTACATAATCATCAAGCTTTTTACTTGAAGAAAGAGCATCTATCATATTTAGGAAATTAAGAGAAATCATACACTCCTCTACGCTTTGGCGAAGACATCACATAATGCTCAGAAGATTTTGCATTGTGTGTGGACTGTGTTGTATACCTAATGAGCAGCCTTAATAACGGGCAGATACGAGACTTATCGAAGGAACATTTCACGGTTTTAAAAATCACATGATTTAACACTGTTTGCTACCAAATGTGTAAAAAGAAGAATAATTTCATGCATTTTCCCGGGAATTTTAAATTTTAAATTTATAATATCGTCGAAAATCAGTGAGTCGATTATTAAAGAGTGTAATTTCTGCAGGTACCCGGAAAGAATCCTGTTCAAAGGCAGTCATCCTGATGTAACTGAAATACCTTGGGACTGGGCTAGAAGATAATTAATATAACCCATCCACTTAAGTAAGTTTTTTCAGAATTTCGGTTTAAATTTCATGAGATAGCACCCCTACTTTCTATACTTTGTAAGGGTCTACTTAACGTAGATGATGACTTAACAAGTTTCAGCGTCTGAACGTGACAGTCAGTAAATCACATGTTGGACTGCAAAACAAGACAATTGGGTGTTGATCCGATTTATGTGAAAGGTACACGCTTCAAGTCGCATGGAAAACAACTGAGCACATTTCACTGGAAGGCCCACATTTGCAGAATGCCCTTCATTTGATTAAAAAATGCAACCCTGGGAACTCACTTGCCATCTTTAAACAGGGTGACCAGGCATTGTCTCGAATAGGAGAATGTCTCAATTTTAACAGAACAACACAAAAAAATCCTGGCCACGCGCGCGGCAGTTAACAACGCTTCATTCCAACGTCGTTGTCCGCAGACTGCTCCATAACAGGTTGCGCGTGAGTTAGCTTATTGTGGCAGGAAACTTTCACCCCCTAAACGGGCCACGTGGTAGATGCGTTGGACCAACACGGGGGCCACATCAGGGCACGGCATGCGTTATTCGGGTTGCCCTCCGCTAACAAATGCCGAACATGGGGGGTGTGGTGGCACGCCTAGGGGTGGCTAGGACTTAGGGGACCCGGCAGCGCCAGCCACCTGCGTCCTCTCCCGCCTCCAGTCTTCTCGAATCTGTCATGACACCGGGCTCAGGCGGGGGAAGGTGAGAGAGTGCGATAGACGCAGGGCCAGTTTACTATCACTTTAAACTAAATCACGCGCAAGTCACCGTCCTTGCACCACCCTTCCATGGAGCATACGGTGTACATCGTCGGACTACGACTGTCAAACTGTCGGCAGGAAACTTGCACCGCATCTGTCACACACGCACACACTTTCTGTCTCTCCTCCCGCGCTAGAGGGCCGGAGGCGGGTGCAGGTGGCTGGCGTGGTCTGAGCCTGCGTCTAGGAGTGCAACCACAGACCCTCTCCCTGATGTGGTACTCGCTATGGGTGCGTATACTCACTAATTCCTGCCGTGTCCTGATCTGGCCTCCACCGTGCTGACCCAGCATATAAGGATGAACACCGTGGGCTGCGCATGTAGTTGTGTAACTGCGTACGTAAACTTCAGAGTGCATCATTTTTTAAAAAAAAGTAAACTTTATATTTCCGAGCAAAGGAAATTTTTAAAGTACAAACGACTATATACTTGCTTTTTTTAAACAAACATGAAACTAGCGCAGAACCGGGCATAGGAACCGTACTACAGCTGTGCGCGTGCAGACACACGGACGTAAGAGCCGTTCCAAAATGCAACGAAAAAGAGTTTCTCAACCGGTCTGGACATGAAATGACTTCCTTTTAATATAATTATATACTTTTTAACTGTGGCAGTAGATGTCCCAGGGAAGAACACACGGATTCTTTGACAAGTCAGGGGAGAACTCCTGAATTAGTGGTTTCAGTTGTCTTACAGGAGCTCTACGGTACGGATGAGCACTGTCCATACATTTTGCTTACAGCCAGCCAACTTCGTCAGTTGATCGGGGTTCTAGTTCAGCTAATTGAGAATTCACGTCTGCAAATTGGGCTTCAATTTCAACTGAGTTTATTCTCCTGTTTGGCACGCAGAGCATGTATCTCTTGCTGGTTAATGGTCATGAAACATGGGTGTATCATACGAAGGAACAGGAGAATATACCCAGTTGAAATTGAAGCCCAATTTGCAGACTTGAATTCTCAACTAGCTGAACTAGAACCCAGATCAACTGTCGACGTTGGCTGGCTGTAAGCAAAATTTATGGACAGTGCTCATCAGTACTGTAGAGCTCCTGTAACAAAACTGACACCACCAACTAAAGCATACATGGCTGCTCTTTCAGCATTGAAAATCATCAACTCGTGAATTGTCGCAGTTTCGAATAAAAAAGCTGGTGATTACGTTTTTAGCAGCTGAAAACCGCTCATTTGCTTCATTGGCCGAAAATTCTGAGATTTGGATTTGATTGATTGGTTGATTGATTGGTTGATTCGGTTGGGTAGCATGAGTATGCCTACTGCATTAGTCATGTGCGGCACGCGCAGCTGGGCTGCTCAACGCTGTCCTTCCCTCAGGTTGGATCCATTCAGTTGGGGTCCAAACTGGTTAGTGTGTGAAATCCTCGTCCCTTGTGGCTGACACGCGCAGAAGGGCTGCTTAGCCTTACCACTCACCCGCACCCGATTCCACCACTGGACTTATTGACTCTGTCTTGACACCGATGGCCGGCGGGTTAGGGTGGAGGGAATGCGTTAGAGTTCATTACACTTACAAACTAATTCACGCACAATTCACCGTGCCTATACCCACCCCGTTGTGGGACGTACGACGGACATCATTTGACTCGACGCCCAAACTGATACCATGCAGAACAATCCCAAAATGATGTCAGTCATGCCAGTTTTCTGACTTCTGAATACGCTTTCTTCGGCTTCATGCAACTACCACAGTCGGGAAAAATGTCTGCTTATATCTTTCTCCAGGGCTTCAATTCATTCATAAATCTAAGCCGAATTAAAAGAAAACATTCAAAACATATCCCACCTTATTCTTCTGTTGCATTTAGGTATGCCATCTTTAATTTTTCTACTCAAAAATGGTACATTTAGGTTGAAAACGTTCGTGGTTATGGGGTTCTTTAAGACTTTGAAATGTGTGTCAAAATAGCGTCGTATCTATTAGTGTACCAACCTCCCTTGTGTAAACATTTATGCGTGTTATCTTCTTTATGACACAGATGAATGTATGAATTTCCTCAGGTTAAAAAACTATGCAGCTTGTACTTGTGGAAAGCTAAATGCAAGTGCAGCGCCAGCTTGGAATTCAAAATCATCCCACGGTTACAAAAAAACATTTTAAAAACTGGAAAATAGTATTTTTAAGCCTATTTCTCCAACCCTTTAACTGGCCGTATCTTCCTTCCCGTCGGTTATTACTACCGGAAAAGTGAACATTTATCCGGTGAGCTCTACTCACTCCGACAAATTGCATTAATGCAGGTGGGCAGACAAAAAAACAACGAATACTCCCCACGCCCCTTCAACCGGTAGAAACAGCTCCGGGTTGAGGGCGCGATGGCAGGAATCACGAGTTAACCCAATTTTTATGACAATACGCCGAGACGCACTGACCCCTGCCTTGTGCGCGCGGTCTCCTGACCCAGAAAGGTTTAAGGGTCTGAAAACTGATCAATCCTGAGGCTTCGACTCATAGGGGAGCGAACCGTCACCATTGATGTTGTAGGGCGTTCAATGGCGAAACTGGATGCTCACGGTTCCGGTCGTGCGCATCATTTGGCCGCTGGTCAGAGTGGAGGAATTCTTCGTGGATTTTGAAAGCTTTACTTGCTGCCCTGGTAAGGGTCATGAATGAAAGATGCATGGATAGGAGCGGAGAGTTTAGTTTGGAGGCGCAGGCTTCAATTCTACTGACGTCATCCATAGTAAATATTGTGTTTGCAACGATACTTTTAGGAGGATTGGCACAGAAGACAGAGTGCAAATTTTGTGCAGGACTGGTAAATAATGTGGTGCGATTGATACTTTTATGGCACCTGGCAGAGACGGGGAATATTTAACAAATGTTGACAACGGCCCATTAATTTCAGCATTTTAGATGAAAGTTGTCTTATAAGGATAAGCTCACCAAAATTGCGCAAACATGATGCAAATAGTTAAATTCGTCTTCGAGGAGAAGAGATGATTCGAGTGAGATTGTAGGGCTAATTAACATCAAACACGTCTGCTTCTATGCCCCCTGGAATACCGTCTTTCGGCCGAACAACCAGGATTCAAGCAATGCATTTTCGATTTTCATACAAATTCAATTGTATTTTCTGAAGAAGGTGTACAAAGAAGCATTTTATACTTAAAAATAAAATGTATATCAGAAGAGAGGTTGTCCTGCGGTTGTAAAAAGTATGCTGTTGGAATAGGCATGGATTAAACGGCATATATTAGGGGCGGTGTTAGAAAAGTTGAAGATGCTAGGACACCGGAAAATTCTCGCAAACTTCCAAAAAATGTAGGAAGCTAAAGAAAATGTTTGAAGTATATAATATGAATGCTTAATTGCACGGTATTTTATGCATCTTTTCTGGGAAACGGAATTTAATTTGCACACACAGCAACCAGCAAGGACAACTAAAAACGCTACTTAAGTAGTTATTTTTTCTGATGTAATGCAAGTGATTTAGAACAGTTTTACTTAAGTTTCGGCACGCTAGTCTGTGGTAATTAACTTGGGGCTCTTTCCATACCATTTTTGAAGGCATCTTTAACGATTTCAGGTGAACTAAAACATAGTTATATCATCCAGAAAGATGGCTTGGTGGAGTGGATATTCGAAGCCGATCCTGCTCTTTAGTGACTTTCAATGTAACTAAAAGTTGAAGTCTTGCCTTCAAAATGGTGTCCCAGCAGTTCTTGATTTACTTCAGCATATTTGAGAGTGATAGGCATGGACCACGTCAGCTCAACTTAACGTATGATAAGGGAAAGAAACATAAAACACGTATTTTGAAAACAAGCAAAAATTCATGTCACGTGTTAAATTGGTTGGAACTTAGTTAGTCTGCATAAGAGGCTCCCAAAATACAGGCTTGAGGGAGACGAATTTTTGAATAAAATTGGCATGGAAATACAATTAATGCTTTTCACCTGCAACGAATATAGCAGGACTTTTACATGCGGTTCAGACCACAGCGGTTGTAAGTATGCTTAGCAGAAAGTGGCCATCTCAGCACGTAGACATAAATGCTGAAGTATTTTCCATGTCAATAAGTACTAAAGTCTAAATTAAACAATATAATACTTTAAAATTTAGATTACAAATGTGGCGCGTATTAAAGTCTACATCCTTCTAAATCTCCAGTGCGTGGAACATTTCTTTTGGTAACTAAAGCGAAATAGGGAGCTCGCTCGAGGTGAATGTTATAAATCGGTGAATTCCAGGTTTCCAGTAGCCGATAACATGAAATTATTCTGTTCGCTGAAATAAAAATGTTACTTTCTAGGATACCACAGCTCGAGTTAACCTTTCATCTAGTGCATGGAACGATTAATCAGTAGGGGAAAGTGCCTGGATGATAATAAAAGGGTGTCATAAAAGCCACTCTATGGGAAGCTCTGCGTGAGAACACAAACTTGTCAAACATTGTGCGTTTATCGAACCACCACCACTAACACTATCACCACCACCACCACCACCACCACAACCACCACTCTCCAATATATATTTGGAAAGAGGTGAAATTCGTTGGAAACGAAATGTCCTTTACCGTGTGGATTTTTGAAACGGCTAAAAAGGCTCAATTATTGGGTAAAGTTCGTGCTATTACATGTCCACCACATTCAGCTACCCGGGCAGGATTGGCTGATCTTGAGATGGTCTATGTGCCATCTCAATCGATAGGTATATTGACGGATACTTTATCTGAGTGCATTGCTTCCTTTCTTCAGTGGACGGGCATCAAAGATGCGAATCTTTTCTGATGTAAATGCGTGCACAGTGACCAGTGTGTGCAGGTCAGTAAGGGGTAGATTGTTTCGTCTCATTGCCGATGGCTAATTTTCACGTAAACGGGTTGAATGATATTTCTCAGTTTGGCCAAAATAGACGGCATCATAACTAACACATTGGTTTTTTAGGTAACCATTTTTTTATCGAGGTAGCCAACACTGTTCTTAGGATATATAAGTTGGGTGGGCAGGATAGTTACGGGCTAGCGTGCGATGGGATGTGCTGTTTTTGTTCAGCCGTCTTTAGACAAGCTCAGGTATATTTTTTTCGCCACGTGACTGCTTTTAGCGGTTGGGCGAGCGTATTATTGTATAGAATTTTTTTATAACTTTTCTGTGCCATACTTTGACACGCACACTTAAGAAGTACCCACTTCAAGAAAATAAGTCCAAAGGACATGCACGCTCACTCAATAACTTTCTTTATCAAGCAGAGCAACCAGATTCAGAAATTCTCACTATCGAAGAAATTCTTTCTCAAAGAATTTTACCTCCTTTTTAATTTTTACAAAGTGCAAAAGATCAAACGCTTCCCGCAACCTGCTTGATACACACCCATTTTACACGTGTGCGCCTCAAATGCCGCAGTACCTCGGGTTCGTTATGGGCAGCTGATGAGGGCTAATAAGCCAGAAATGGCCATTCCAGTCTCCCTTGTCTTTTTTTCATTCTGCATATATACACAGATAACGAGTACTGAAAAAGACTAGGGAGACTCGGAGCATATTGCTGACCTATTATTTCTCATCTGCCAGCCATACCCAACTCCAGGGTAGTGCGGCATCCGAGGTTTGACCCCGAGACATTTGGTTAGCGTGCGCTATTAAGGCACAAGTTCCACCATTGTGGCTGAGCTCCGTTTCCATGTCAATTACGGTCGGTAATATCAACTTGGTCGAAATCGTGTTACAGACGCGCTCCGCCCGTTATGCATTTCGGCAGTCGGACGGCAACCATTATGTCTGAATCGATGAACTTCGACAGTCGCTAACGCCGTTGTTCAGAATAGCGGGCACAGCACCAGTGACTTGTGCGTGAATTAGTTGATAATGCTAGTAAACTAGGGCGCCATCTACCATACTCTTTCCTCCTCTCTCTCTCTCTCTCACCTGGGTCCGGTGTCATGACCACGTCAAGAAGACCGGAAGCGAGAGTGGGCTCAGGTGGCTGCCGTAGCAGAAACTTGCACATGCTCCAAGTCGATTTTCCAAAATATGCTAAGAGTGGAAGAAGCTTAATTTGATTCGCCGAATAAACAGGGAAACAGGATAGCTTGTAAGAGGACTACGACAGGCGTTGAGTGATAAAAGTTCGTCCAGAGAGGGTTAACATGCATCAAACGCTCCCAAGGAAGTGAAAAACGGTGGGAGAACGAGCGTTTGTCTATAACGAGAATGACTCGATGGTCTGGAAGACAAATGAGGTTCCGCCCACCTGTAGAAGGATCGAGAAGCCGGTTGTGCAGTTACATGCCCTTGTAGGCAATACCGCGGGAAATCCGGATCACTTTGCATAAATAGTGCGAAGTGGCGCATACACACATACACGACAATTCGACCGTCGCAGTCCGACTTCGTTTACTGTATGCTCCAGGCCAGGGTGGCGCATGAATGGTGACTTGCGCGTGGAATAGCTTTAAGTGATAGTAGAATTGCACTGCAGCTACCGCACTCTATCTTCCCTTACTAGTATGTGCCTGGTGTGAAGCCTACCGGAGGCGGGTCAGGCGCAGGTGGCTGGCGTAGCTGAACACCCCTTGGACCGTGCCGCCACTGTTTCGATGGCTCGTCGTGAAAGTCACAACCACTTAAAAAACCCAAATTTAATACATAGCTCACCACCTAGTGTGCTATCTCCCTGTCGTGTACGTGTCATGACATAGTGTCATGGCATAGTCAAGAAGATCGGAGACGGGGTCAGGCGCAGGTAGCTGGCGCAGCCGAACACCCCTTGGACCATGCCGCCAAACCTGAAGCAGATTCCATGGAGTCGGAGTGCCATAAATGGCAAGAGTGGCTGGTGCGGCATGAGCTTACACCTACGCGTGCCACCACCCCCCACACGTCCAGCAGTTGTTATGGGAGCTGAACCCCAATAACGCCTGCCGTGCCCTGATCTGGCCTCTGTGTTGGTCCAACGCATCTACCACGCGGCTCCTTTAGGGGGCACACGCATGCTCATGCACATGACAGTTCGGTCATCAATATAGGACGATGCCCATCATGTGCCTCACAACAGGTTGGACTCAGGAACGACAAAGTGTGCATTAATTAGTTTATAAAGATAGGAGACCTGCACAGCATCTACCGCACTATCTCCTTCCTCAGCCACCTGGGTCCAGTGTCAAGACAAAGCCAAGAGAACGTACGCACAGGGCGGAGACTGCGAGGACCGAGCCAGTTGGTCCTTTTAAAGCCTTTCAAGCTACGGCTTCCAGCTTATCCTGATGAGTTCAAAGCGCGATGTCCACTGATGTGCCATGGAGATGAAGTCCACAAAAGCAGCTCAATCTTCCCTCTCCCATAAATCCATTGGTTGTCCGAGCCTGTCAGTCCTCTGATACTGTGACTGAATGCAATCGGCTGACCAAGCGCAATAACCCCTCTACGTCTGCGACATATGATCTGGCAACCAAGTAAAGCACCAGGATATCGCAAGGAGCACACTCTTTACTCACCTGAGAGGTGTACATTCTGTATAGGCAGTTGGTGGTAAAGGGCGGGTTTACTTCTGATCTGGCATAGTGTGAACTGATGGGTGGGGGTTGCGATGTATTCCGACAGATTTTCATGGAGGCAAATATAGTTGAATAGACCTACGTGACGAATGAATGTCCATGGATTTGAATTTTTTATATTTAAGGATGCGCTGAAGTTTCCTGGAACGGATTCTGTAGCGCGGTCCGAGACAGTCATCCGTCTGATGTGATAAACGTGACTGCTGCGGCATGAAACCTGCTTCTAGGCGTGCTACCATACCACCCGTGTGTCACATCTTTTATGAGAAGCATGAAATCCACGCAATATGGCTAATATGTGTTGTGCTCCGAGATGCCTCCTGTTTCGATGGCTCGTTGTGAAAGTCACAACCACTTAAACAAACCAACGTTCATACATAGCTCACCACCTAGTGTGCTATCTCGCTGTTGTGTACGTGCGCATGCTTATGGTGGTCCGGGTTGGGATTGGCTGAATGAAAGAAAAATGAGCTGAAACAGTTCTGTAGTAGTCTGCTCCCATTTTCTGTCATCTCCTCCTCTGTTACCATAGCTTAGCCGAGCTAAACCTGAGAGGTTCATTTTCTGTTCCTGACCGCTGCCATCCGCTTGTTTGTTTGTTTTTTTGTTTCGGAGGTGCCCAATAGATCGGCTTGCGTCAATACTCGATCGGCAGCGAGGCCTACTGTCAGCTGGCGAGGTACTAGTGAACTTCGGTTAGATTACGTCTTCCATACGCCTCCGTTGGACCAGAGATTTGAACTCGCATGTGATGCGCACAAATAACAAATATCTTCATTCCCATGGCACCATAGAGCTTGCTCTGACTAGTTTTTTATTGTTTTTCACCATAATAACTATCGAGAATACACAGAGTGCTCACTGTGGACAACCCAGAGATAGGTTGGATTGCATTTTATACTCGTCTATTGACCAGTTTTTATTCCTCGTTGCAACCAACCGTTAGACTATGACCCTGCTCTTCAAGATTGGTATTGTAACTTGTGTAAACGCTACAAAGCTAGTTATATAGTTCAAGAATTAAAATTTGCTTGGAATGAAAAATAGCCCACAACTTGCAGTAGGAGGGCCAAACAGACAATTAATTTGAGGGATTGATGTGGAATCGGGAGGTAAAGAAGAGTCAAGCTGAAATTAGGCGTTTGCTTGCCGGATGGTTTGAGCGTCTGTTTCGCCCTCTTTTTCCCCATTAAGTGCTGTGTAGGCATTGACAAAAATACTGAGCCCCATTTTATTGAAACCAGGGAAGGGAGAGTACTCTTCACGAAAGTTGAATTTGCAAGATGATTGGCCACGCTATTTGCAGGACAAACCGAAAAATGAGGGAAATTAATGCTAGCTGTGGGATGAGGGGCTGTGTCCTCCAAACACACACACACACACACACACGAATTATTGATATTAATCCGCCTTAATTGGTGCCACGTGTTGCCTACAGAGAGAAAACATTTTGCAACAGATTGAAATGTTCTACTTAAAATAGCACCCTCAAGGGTGTTCTGTATTTTTTTACCTAGCAGTCCAACACAAATCGGACGAGTTCAGAACGCGCATGATCCAACATGGAAAAGGTATGCCACAGTTGTTCGAGATGCAGGGGTTGCAGAGCAAACAAATTACGGAAAGGTTTTTGCGCATTGACCGACGGAGTGTCCGCGGAATCACATTAACGTAAAGCCTTTTTAAAGGATTTAACGAGTGACATTTTTGGGGTTGATCGCACAGGCTGCGGACTTTCACAGGGCGGATGGAGCTTGCACGATCAGCTGTGAAGAAGGCCAGTCGTTGAATCCGTCCGAAACAACACATTCCAAGGAAATTGGCATATTCAAAGCTCGCTCTCGACTAATTCTCCATGTACGTCAGGAAGTGTTCATATACACGCCATCGGCCCAGTGTATGTGCTGTGTGTGTCGATTGGCTGACCAGTGGACTGGGAGTCAGACGGCGATGGCTCCTCCATATCCCCTGAGTAAGTAAATCCTGGTGTGTGCGTTATGGGGGCTAGGTCGTGCTGTGGCGCGCGAGGATGGGTACGCCGACTCGTCAGCCAATGCGCCCCCTACCACCTCAGACAACTGACTGGCTCGGACGGTGGTTTGATTGTGGGGGTGGGGGAGAGAGTGAGGTCAACAGCTCAGCGCATTTTCCTCACTATAAACAATCTGATGCGCTTGAAACTATCAGGGTGCGCTAAAAGCCGTGGCTTGGAAGGTTGCCAACTGACGGGATAACTCGGACCGCGTGGTCAGCCCAATGTGTGTTTTGTGTGGATTGGCTGACTAGCGGACTGAGAGTCAGGCTGCAATGGCTCCTTCTAAATGTGGCCTTTATGACACTCCCACTCCGTGGGATCCGCGCCAGGTTTAATGGTGCACCCAGAGGCGGCTACGGCCGCACCAGCCACCTGCGTCCTCTCCCGCCTCCGGTCTTCTTGACTCTACCTTGACACCGGGCTCCGGTGGGGGAGGAGAAGAGAGTGCGGTAGCTGCAGCGCAAGGCTACTATCACTTGAAACTAATTCACGCGCAAGTCACCGTCCCTACACCACCTGGTTTGGGGCATACGGTGGACCTCGTCGAAATCGACGGTTGAACTGTCGATATACACCGGAATACATAACGGACAAATTTTGACAAACGTAGCATAATGAAGAATAGACCAGTTTTAGTGCGAAATTTAGTTAGTGCATTTTTCATATGGTGGGGAAGGCCTGACTTAAAGCGATTTCTGCTGTCAGCCCTGCACGGCTGATTATATTGGAAAAGCCTGATGGAGGCCCCTCCCCACATCGGATAACAGCAAACACCCAATCACTCTCATTCGGCATCCCTTTCGTTCCTCCATCCGTTTGAGCACTCCTTTGGATGGAGGGTGGAGGTGGGGTGGGGTGGGATTTAGAGACGCTTCGTAAACAGTGGCAGCGGAAATAAACAACTTATTTTCACTTGACTCCTCGAAAATCAAAACTGGAGTCTGGGTGAGGGTTGCAGTGTGCCGTAGAAAAAAACGCACAGTCAAATCGAACCGCCCTCTCTCTCTCTATCTGCCCTCCCTCCCTCGCCTCCAATCATCGTGACCACAAAGGGGACACACACACACAGACGGTGAGTTCTTATCCGTCAGCTGGGCCAGCAACCGGGGCAGAAACTTCTCATAAGATGATGACGGTGAGGTCGGTGCCGGTAATAAAAGCCAAGTGACTCAGGCCACCCCTCGCCGACCGAAGGAAAACAGGAAAGAGAGTGATGTTGGGGGTGGTGGTGGTGGTCTGGAAAGAGTCCACAAAGGCGCTAGGGGAATTGCAGCCTCTGTTAATTGAACTGCAGTGGAGGGTAATGAGAAACTGTCTAAACGACCAACTCTGATGTTAATGCCGTCCCTGGAAAGGCAAACTACTTCATCCTGTCACCGAGTTCTGTGCCTACTGCAGCATTTATACGCACGGGAAAGCAAAACCGAAGCAAAAATAGTGTTGGAGAGACCGTGACAGGTGAAACTCCGGACCTAGACAAGCTACCTTGGGTAAAGCCTGGTCAGACTACTTTCATTGCTGCAAGATTGGACTGATTCGCTTAAAATCCCGGTGATGACTGTGTTGGTTTCTGCTTGGCTGGTTGGCACTGGTCATAGTGGGTCGCGGTTTAGACTGAAATAGAATTTCCCTCCTCTCCCCTCAGCTTGGCATCAACACACCCCTCCCCCGGAGGAACACGGGCACAGCGACCGCCCTCCTGCCTTCGAGGTAGCCTCCAGGGAAATGAGAGCTGAGATAAAGGTTAGACGGCGTAAGGTTGGGTAAAGGGTTAAGATTAAAGTTACGAGGAAGGTAAGAGTTCGGGTTAGGGCACGGAAATATTTTCCCATCTTTGAATTTGGCGCAATTTCACCGATAGTAGGAGGGTGGACGTTCGTAGTCCCGTGTTCGGATGAGGGGGGGGGCAAACCTATAAGAAATTCCAAACCCGCACTTGGCGACTCAGACATCATGCCAAACTCATTGTTAAACGCCATCAATATTTGCGCATCTTTCCCCCAAAGTTCTGAACCGTTTAGGAATTTAACCTTGACCGTATAACCATATAATTCAGTTTTGGTAAATTTTGCACCATATAAATAGAAGTACATAACCACTATTCAAATTTATAAGCTGAGCATACTTTCAAGTATACAATTTTCGGAATAAACAGCCAAACGTCGACTGAACTATTGTAATCCAAGAAAATGAATATACTGATCATATTGTTGGCAGTAAAAGTTCCGAAACCGATAACCGAGTGTGGAGGTCTTCCCAGAGAAGGTAGATAGCAGGCATGTTGGTATGAATTTTAGAATAGAGGGGGTGGCCAGTCTTTCTTGTCCGTTCACTGTCTACTAACAGACGCGATAACGAAGCGATTAATTCAAATGAAGTTCAGACTTGTGGTAGTTAAGCCAAGATTCCCTGTTTACCAGTAGTCCTAATATTCTCATTGCTACCTGGTCGCCATAATAAAATTAATTGTGTTGACTGCGATTTAACGGTGACTGTGTCTGGTAGTGGCCTCCAGTGCGAATGTAAAACGTCAGGCCAATAAACATTTTGTTCCAGTGATCGCACCTTCTTCTTCTTCTGCTCCGCCATCCCCACCAACACCTTTATTTTCATCATGCTCTTCTTTTTCTCATCTGCTTCTATCAACCTCGCATTTTCGTTTGTACCGGCAGTGTTCGGAGGCAACAAATATTCATATTACTATTCTGCCATTACTTCTAATAATATTTGAAGTCCATCTTCTTTATCTACTCCCCCATAAGACCTATGACACACGCTCGGTAAATACAGTAGATATCCTATCTCATAAACAAACTGGCTACCTCACTAGTTTGCCGTTTTCTCATTGATTTGCAATGCTCTTCAAACATATTTTACAGAAAACCTGCATGAATCTATTCGTTTTTATATTTTTTCGATAGGATATAAAATTTTAAAACTTCATAGCTAAAGAAAGGGTCTTGCTTTTTAAATTTTTTATAATTATGAAATCTTTTAAGACCGTTACATGTTTATTCGTAATGCATCGTATCCGGCAATTTAATAATGGTACCTATAAAGTATAGAACAATCGTCGCAAAATTTTATGAACACCATGTTATCTTTTTCTCAAAGCATAGAGAAATATGTGCTTTTCATTAGACATAATTTATACAGCATGTAATTTTGAAACCTTGAATACAAGTGCTACATCCCGTAGGGTTCAAAATTATTCGACAATTTCGAAAGTATTAAACACCACTAAATACACTTTCACCAATTAAAATTTTAAAGAAGACGTAATTTGCTATCACATTAATCCAAGAAACACAATTTTCGTGCATTTTTTCTATAAAAAATCTTTAAATTTATAAGGAAATCAAAAATCAATGACAAAACTACATACTGATGTGACCAAGATATCTCGCGAGTAGGCTGCACGACAATCTATATATATATATATATACCGAATTATAAATAATTACAGTAGATCGAATATCGGAAATGTGTTTTCGATTCGAATACGTTACTTAAGTAGGACTGGTATATTGGTTATCTTGTGGCTTAATCCCAAAATATTTCATTCACAGTAGGATTCCAACTTTTAAATGAGCTCCTTTCTTACGGCCTGCAAAAATTATGCTCTGTGAAAAATGGCTACTTAAGTAGTATGTATTTTTCTCAATTGTTTTGACTGCCATTATAAATTCAAATATATTTTACACAAAAAGGCACAAAATATTCTTTATTTTACTCGATTGATAGCAAATTGCGTCTTTCGGTTTTAAAAAAGTATCGAAGTGGCCGAATAATTTTGAACACTACCGGCCGTTACACTTGCATTCAAGGTTTTCAAACTACATACTGTATAAATTCGGTATAAGGAAAATCATAAATTTCTCTATGTTATGAGGAATAAATCACAATTTCTCATACTATTTTGCAATATTTGTGGGTTCTGTTATATACATTATACGCAACATCAATAACTTGACGGATACGATGTCTTATGAATAAACATTGCACGGTGTTATAAAAATCTCATTAGTAAAAACTTTTTAAAACCAAAAGTTACCCTTTCTTAAAATCTAAAATTTGAAAATACGCAATTTGCTAGCAAAGGAGTATAAGAAAGAATATTTTGTGCATGTTTTGTGTAAAATATGTTTGAACTTATAATGACATTCAAAATAATTGAGAAAAATACATACTACTTAAGTAGCAATTACCTTGGGATAAGGCTACGAGATAATCAGCATAACACCCATACTTAAGGAATTTGTTCGAAATTAATTCACATGTCAGAATTTCGGTCAACATTTTACAAGATAGGGAATCTAATGTACATAACGTATTTAAAACGATGACATTCCAGGGGGACATAAGCTCCTGTAAAAAAAGAAATTTGCCGAAACTTCTCCTCTGGTAACGCAGTTATATTTAAGCAGACATATCTAAACCATCCGAAATACGTTGGTTGATTTCTGATGAATACTGTCTACATCTTGTCATTCTAAAGAATGATCGAGGCTGTGGAACGTAGCAGGTAAGAAAGAGAGGACAGACAGAGGTGAGGAGGAGCAGGAAGGGAGGTAGTACGGTCCTGAAAAATCTAAGAAGCAATCCTGGACTGGTGAATGCTGACCTCGGTGGGTGACATATTTTGCTAGAACAACCAGAAACGATAAATCGGTCTGCAGTCTCTTCGAATATGCAGTGCCTCTCGACCTAACAATTTTCTCTGTTTGCTCAATGCCAAGGCTGCACGCTGCCCAAACTGCCCTACCGGCCTAAGAGCCAGGAGTGAGAGTAGACAGAAGGCGACTGGGACGCGAAAACAGCCACCCAATTGGTTGGCCCCGACTGCCTGCACAGATAGAGGCGAGACAGATTGACGTGGCGAGGCGCTCTTCTCGACTGCTCAGAGTTGGCCCAACGGGTAGATGTTGTTTAACTGGCGCAACGATCCAGTCCTGCCTCGGCGACGGATGGCCAATGCCCACCCACCCTGGGGCCGACAGTCTGGGGTGGTTTGACCAGGGAGGAGTTTGCTATATATATATATATATATATATATATATATATATATATATATATATATATAAAGTGACCAATCTCGTGGACTGCGTCTACATATCTGCTCAGAAATACGCCCTGTATGCTAATGTGACCGAGCTGCAGTCTCGTTAATGGAAAACAGATTCAGGCGTTTGAGCCAAGGGTGTCGGGGGTTAAGACGGTCGACAACAGGGCAACTGCCGTCGTCGTTGTTGCTATTATTTTTATCATTCTTTGGCAGAGAATCGTGCTTACAATCGGGTACGCCTTAGGTGGACATTTCTTACCTTGGGCGGAGTCGAAAGAGGTGCCTGTCGTGCACTTATCTACTCAGATTGTAGTACGAAAGTAAGCCTGAGCTGAGTTGAGGCTATATAGTACACGCTGACGGTCGCGCGACAACCAGCAGATGTGGATGCGATCGCTGGAACAAGAACTTCCCTTTTCCGACTTTTTGGATTCATACTCGAAGGTCTCATCAGCGGCAGCATAAAATACATGTAATCCATACGGCAGAAGTTGCAGTATTTTTTAGATGCAATCTTTATGATTCTCTCTGTCTTGACGCCGGGCCCAGGTGAGAGGGAGGGGAATAGAGAGTGAGGAAGATGCCTTGAAAGACAAGCGTAAGTCACCGCTCCTGCACCATACTGCTATGGAGCAAACGGTAGACGTAGTTGGACTAAGACGCTTGAACTGTCCTTATGTTCCTACTCCACTTTACAAATTGCTGCTTTTTTCTCTTTTCAGATATTAATAGCTAAACTGGAGTACATCAGTCTATTTGAAGGTTTATAGGCGTAGACTAAAAGCTTATATGAACATTTGTACCGATTGCTATCAGTCACTGCGAGATAATGACTTGCTATTAATCAAACGGCACCAGAATATCAGTGAAACACGTGTCTGGGCTTTTAGCTATTACCTATGCTGTCAACATAGTTCCACGGCCCTCCGACCTCCTGCCTTCATCGAGGATAATTGTTCTCTAGTGCGCTTACGGCTTGATGACCGGTGGTCAAGTTACAATCTGGATGCTTTCTGTGTCTTCGATCCCATTAAGAAGACACTTTATAGCTCTTATAAAATGTTCAATGAAGTTTGACTATGTTGCATACTCCATGAGGGGCATTACTTAATACACAGATGCGATGCCTTATGAACGGCCTTAAAAATCTCATAACAGAAAAGTAAAGCAAAATCGAAATCTAGCCTTTCTTCGAGAATAATGTCTGAAGACGACGTGATTGGCCATCAACTCAGTACAAGAAAGAATATTTGTCTTTAATTTTCCTGTAAAACATATTTGAATTTATAAGGGTATGGAAAACCAATAAAAAGGCATTACGGCGTATCGGAGGCCTCAGGGGAATGTGCGGCAGAAGGATCGATATTATAACCCCAATTAAGTGATATTTCCCGGTAGAAAACGCATTTCAGTATTTTTGGTAAAATTTCACCGGATCGGTCGTTGGCTGTAGGAAGGTCCACCCATAGGTTAAGTACGCTGCTTCAGGATAACAGGATTGTGCCGGACGGCAATGGACCTTTTTCCTCGGCCGTTGCCATCTGCCTCCTATGGACGTGCTTGATAGCTGGCAGTAAAGCTAATAACGAGTGATTGTCGTCTTTCACTCTAGGCAATTGTGTGAGCGAAAAACTAGTCGAGGCCACAACTCGTGGCTAAAGGACATACGACGACCGTTCGACAGTCGTAGTCCGACAATGTCCACCGTATGCTCCCCGGAAGGCTGGTGCAGGGATGGTGACTTGCACGTGATTTAGTTTAAAGTGATGGTAGACTTGGGCTGCATCTACCGCACTCTCTCCTCCTCCCTCACCTGAGCCCGGTGTCATGACAGGGTCAAGAAGACCAGAGATGGGAGAGGGCGCAGGTGGCTGGCGCGGCCGGAGCCGCCCTGGGCGTGCAACCACACCTGGCTCGGATCCCACGGAGTGGGAGTGCCATAAAGGCCACATTTAAAAGGAGCCATTGCAACCTGATTCTCAGTCCGCCAGTCAGCCACTCCACACAAAACACACATTGGGCTGACCATGCCGTCCGAGTTATCCCGTCAGTTGGCAACCTTCCAAGCCACGGCTTTAAGCGCACAGTGATAGGCTCACGCGCGTCAGATTGTTTATAGTGAGGAAAATACGCTGAGCTCTCGACCTTACTCTCTCCCCCACCCCCACAATCAGACCACTGTCCGAGCCGGTCAGTTGTCTGATGCGGAAGCGGGCGCAGCTGCTGGTGAACTCGTCTACGTGTACTACGTACACGACCTGGCCCAATAAAGGGAAATAAAGGATCCTCGTGAGAATGGAAATTTGTCGCACTTCTAAAAGGTTCCGAAAAAATTCAGAAGTAAGTCATAAACTCACATTTTCTTAATTTTTTTAAATTGGAGCGGAAGGCCAAGCAAACCACGATGGCGCAAAAATCGATGTGAACGTCTTAAAGGATCATGAATGTAAGAAGGTTAAATAACCATAAACATAGCTGCTGAGATTTTTTTTCGAAAGCTTCAATACACATCTCCGAAGAAAAGATGTTTGAGATGGGAAAAATGACTGCAAATTAACCCTCAAAGTGACTAGGGAATGCCTTTACCTTAGCTCACCCATAGCCAATATATACACTGACGCCGATGAACTAGGCTGGCAAGACAGACAAAACTGACGACTTCTATTTAAGCCGACATTGCCATGCAGTGCAGTGGTTCCTTCTGACAGAAAAAAAACTCAATTATCAGCCCCAGAGATTTGGATGCGCAGTTGTCTGATCCCTAATTAGGGCTCAGTTCTCATGGGAAGTTGGGATGGAGAAAGCGGTCGTAGGTTCTATTTCAGCGGCTGCCAAGAGCGTAAGGTGATTGGCCGGCTAGTCCTCACCCACGCGCCAACGTGACGCAATTTAATCAGCGACACTGAAATATAACCATCACCCTGAAATCAAGCCTACTTACTTGCATTGGAGGGCATTTGTCTGCATTCTCGTTATTGACCTTGGAAATGATAATTTTGACAGTATGCTCACCCCGGGGTCCTTTTAATTTCCTTGGAAAGTTGATCGATACAGTTTAGCTGCAATCCACCAGCTAGTGTTACAGCCCCCAGCAGCTAACAGGTAGTCGGTATTAAGAGCACAAATACTAGCTGAAAGCTCCAACAGGTATATCTAACCGATCCTTTACCGTTGGATGACGTAGTTTTGTGGCCTTTGGCTCCTAATCGGATCACTCAGCGTTCAATTCGGGCGTTTTGAACTGCAATTTCCACGTTGCCTTTTTGATTGGCCTGAAAATCGTCGCCATGTTCATTTTGCCGAACTACCGTAGTGTTCGGCCAACCTTTGGCTATCCACCTCGAACAGGATGATCATGTTAATTATTTGTTTGGTGAATGCCTACGCTTTAGAGCTGCAGATAAAGAAATTAGGGTAACGGAAACTTAATGGGATTTGCTTCTACCCAGGTAGCACAAAATTTAATCCCAGAGCGTATGCACACAAGGTGCAACACCTGAACGATGAAAAAATTGCTTTACAATGAGAGTACACGGCACGAGGGGGAAGGTTTGCTAATACCGTTCTCAAAGGTACTATGCATAGCATTCAACAGGGAGGTTGGAATGATATTGGGGGTTACCGCTTTCAGGGGAAAAATTGCGGACTGGTGGGTTAATAGTAGAGAGGTATGGGCGATCCTATATGTTCCGACGTCGTCACTTAGGCTACGCATGTAACCAGAACCATCAATCCGGATGTCTGAATAACTTTCAGTGGAGATTTTTAGTAAGTAAGTAGTAAACGTAAAAATTACTAGGTGACCGAAGGGATGGAGAATGCAGTGCTCATTCGTATAGAAGTGCGGGTGGGTTGCCTGGTGGAGCAGACCTTTTCATATATGTGCTCCCCGGCAATTTTCAGCAGCTTCTTTGAAATCGTCAATATCTGTGGTGAGAGTGCGTTCATATATCAGTTTACTGAACAGTCTTATCCCGGGGAGCCTTGTGGCTCCATCTGGAGTCCTCGCGGGTGGCCACTTATCGACTAGTAATGATACCGGAAGGCATATCAGAACAGACAAGAGACACTTTGATGGCTATTTCGCGTTTATTGGTCATCGGCATCGTCACCAGTCAGCCAGCCCTAAATCATCTGGGATTCAAACCCACGTTCTTTAGTCATTGAGCATTAAGTAGTCCAAAGGTCTTCTATTGAATCACGAACTCGTTGTCGTTTCGGTTACTTTTGGGAATATTGGCTAGTGTGTGAGTACGGGATACACGATACGGGTTACGAGATATGCTTCTCCCATTGCGTCTTGTGTCTCAGTCTAGAGTCCTTGAAGAGAGTCGCCGAAGTTCTCTAACAGAACGGAATCATTATTGTAGAAAATTGCCTGAAAATGTGACCTTGAGTATCCCGCACAGCAGCTGCCAGTATGGTAAATTATTTAATAATTTATACTACCGACTGTCTGTTGGCAGCTTGTGAATATTACGTCGTTATTCCGCAGTGGCTGATTGATTTCAGCCCAAATATTCATATCAAAATTTGGGTCTGGGCCTATAGACCTTGAATAAACTGATTTGCTCAAAGTTAAAAAATTAATTTCGAAATAAAATTAAAAAGCTGGAATTTCAAAACTGGAGTATCTAACAGAAAACACATAGGGAATGCTGGGGGGCATTGATGAGCCGAACCGCTCGCAGCTGTGCCATGCAGCGGCAGAATATTCGCGAAACATGTGTCTGAGTTTTTAGCTAGTCCCTGTGCTGTCAGTATGGTAAATTATTTATTAAGCAGCTGAAAGCGTCTGGTTGACGGATGAGGTATTACTCTTAAAATCTCACATCTGAAGCACCTAGGTTTCAGGTCCGAAATTGTATGTTTTAGGAGTTTCTGCGCATGTGAAAAAGATGCGTGCGCGTGTATAAGTAGGCTCTCTCTACCATCAAATATGATTGGCTATGTAGGGCCGGGCAAACGTGACCCAGTCATCACTGCCTTGCCCCCACCTCAGTCAGATTGTGTTAGCCCGCGTGGGCGTAAGACGGGGGAACTGTGTCAAATTCACTGAGAACAACTCGGCACTGTCGGCAGCGTACTGCCCACCTCAGAATGTAGATATACCGACCTTGAGTAGACTGTCTACGCCCTGATGCAAAATTAACAGTCCTGTTTAGACTGTTTAGCCAACTCCAACCGCACGATTTTTACCCTTGAATAAATTTTGGACCCTGACCACAAGAAGGATAGACAAACTTTCCTTATATCCAGTCTACAGGAGGAAGTCAGAAGACCTCATTTTCGGTGGAAAAACAAGTCTGATTGGAGTTTTTTGAATTTTAATGAAGTGTGAAAACTGCCGAACGGTGGTCATATCGGTCAGAATTATAATTTTAAGGCGTGCGGTCAGAAGTCTGGAAAGCCTATGGGAGCAAGTGCGAAAATCTCGTTGGTATTTTTCGCTGACTGTCTGGTTTGCCTATGTCCTCCTGAAATTTAGTACCTGAGGGAATGGTGCATTTTGCTTTTATAGAGCGGTATCTAATGCCTAAAATGGGCCAGCCCACAAAATCACAAAACTCGGGCATTGAAAAAGCACTAAAACGCCTTACGGGAAGGAAATTAACATCAGAAGTTCTTAATAAATCCTTAAAACAGGAAGAACTCACCATTGCAAAAATATATGGTCTCCAAAAAATTCACAAAACTGGTATCCCACAGCAACCGATAGTCTCCTTAGTCGGTGCACCGAATTATAAAATTTCAAAGTGGCTATTTCACCAGCTACATCGCTTGCAAAGAACTCTGATAACTCCATTGAAGATTCAAAACGTTTTCTAGACAAATAAAAAGGAATCACAGTTACACCTGACGAGGTCATGGTTTCATTCGAAGTGATCTCGCTCTTCACCTCGATCCCCCTTGATTTAGCGAGATCATGCACCATAGAACTACTCCCTGCCTACGTCACTGATGTACCTGCCGATGCTTTACACCAACTCCTAGACCTTTGTCTAGAAACCAACTTTTCCTTTTCCGGCAAATGCTGTTGACAACTTAAAGGGACCCCTATGGGGTTGCCCATATCCGGCTTCCTGGCCAAAGCTGTAATGCAGAAATTGGAATAGATAGCTCTCCCTGATGTTAAACCCAAAATTGTGGCTACGATACGTTGATGATACATTCGTCATCGTCAAGAAAGAACTGTTAGACCTGCTCCCCAAAAATTTTAACTCAACATTTCCAGGAATTGAATTCACGTTCGAAACGGAAGCTGATGGACAACTCCCATTTCTGGATGTCCTCGTACATCAGAAAACTGATGGATCACTCCACACATCAGTTTACCACAAAGAAACATATTCTGAGGTCATCCTACACTTTGAGAGTAATCATCCTATCTCTCACAAAAGGAGTTCTGTCTACAGTCTCCTAAATCGAGCCAAAACACACTGCTCTGATAAAGAAAGTTATCGAGCAGAAATGAAATACCTCTTTAACTTGTTCTCTAACAATGGATACCCGCGTGACTTCGTGCATCGATGTGTGAAGCGGCAAGAATTCAAAGAGAAAGGTATTTCAAACAACACGGCCACACAGGCACCCAAAACAATGACCTGGCGAACTCTCCCATACATTAAAAATGTATCAGGGCTTGTCGAATGACAGCTAATACAACATCAGATACAAGTAGCACACCAGCTTGTACACCCTAAGGACAGGGTAAGCTAGCCGGATAAAAAAGGTGTTGTCTACCAAATTCCCTGTTCCAGTCGAATGCCGTTTACTGTGGCCAAACTGGGAAATCTGTCTCAACCCGCCTACATGAACATCAGTTAGCGGTTAGAAGACGAGACCATTTATCCCAAATGGCTATGCATACAATGGAAACAGGACATAAATTTGCATGGGAAAAAAACACGGATTGTTGGTAAAAGGCCGTGAATTCCTGGAAACAATGCACTCAGATGAGGCATGCATCAACCGGCATATCGATTTGGATGCCACATACAAAATGGTTAAAGAAAAATTCAAACGCGCAGAACCAATCACGACGGGATGGCAAAATGCACTCAACGCATATAGGTTCGAATTTCGCCCAACGTCAGAATCCTTTGTTAAACACGGTTAATTAATTAATTGTTCCTGTTCACTGCCCGTAGTCTGACGACGAGCTGGTGGACAAGTCTCGAAATTTTACCCACTAAAGTTTCTATTTTCCGAAGAATTTTTGTCTTTTCGATATATATACATATACATATATATATATATATATATATATATATATATACATATACATATGATAGTGTGGGGCTCACCGATCGGCTTAAGGAACATATATGTTCCGTTGTGCCCTGGAGCTCAGACTAGAGCCCTCGAAGGCGGTCGCAGAGCGACGTTAAGCATATGATGAAACGGAACCGACAAAGACAAGAGAGACCGGAATTGCCATTTCTGGCTTATTAGCCGTCATTAGCCAGTCATACCCATATCCAAGTGTGGCACACCTGGGATTCGAACCCGCGGTCTTTGGTAATTAAGTCGAACGCTCTACCATTGAGCCACGGGCTCGTTGTTTTGTCGGTTTTGATCGGGAATATGATGATAGTGTGGGGCTCACCGATCTGCTTAAGGAACATATATAGCTTCGAATCCCAGGTGTCACACTTGGGATTGGTATGACTGGCTGATGACGGCTAATAAGCCAGAAATGGCCATTCCGGTCTCCTTGTCTTTGTCGGTTCCATTCCATCATATGCTTCACGTCGCTATGCGACCGCTGCGAGGAGCTCTAGTCTGAGCTCCAGGGCTCAACGGAACATATATGTTCCTTAAGCAGATCGGTGAGCCCCACACTATCATCATATTCCCGATCACAACCGACAAAACATCGAGCCCGTGGCTCAATGGTAGAGCGTTCGACTCAATTACCAAAGACCGCGGGTTCGAATCCCAGGTGTGCCACACTTGGGATTGGGTATGACTGGCTGATGAAGGCTAATAAGCCAGAAATGGCCATTCCGGTCTCCCTTGTCTTTGTCGGTTCCATTCCATATATATATATATGATAGCGTGTGGCTCACCGATCTGCTTAAGGAACATTTATGTTCCGTTGTGCCCTGGAACTCAGACCAGAGTACTCACAGGCAGTCGCATAGCGACTTGTAGCATATGTTGATAATTTGGAACCGACAAAGACAAGGGAGACCGGAATGGCTATTTCTGGCTTATTAGCCGTCATCAGCCAGTCATACCCAATCCCAAGTGTGGCACACCTGGGATTCGAACCCGCGACCTTTGGTATTTGAGTCGAACGCTCTACCATTTGAGCCACGGGCTCGTTGTTTTGTCGGTTGTGATCGGGAATATGATGATAGTGTGGGGCTCACCGATCTGCTTAAGGAACATGCATGTTCCGTTGTGCCCTGGAGCTCAGACTAGAGCTCCTCGCAGGCGGTCGCATAGCGACGTGTAGCATATGATGGAATGGAACCGACAAAGACAAGGGAGACCGGAATGGCCATTTCTGGCTTATTAGCCGTCATCAGCCAGTCATACCCAATCCCAAGTGTGGCACACCTGGGATTCGAACCCGCGACCTTTGGTATTTGAGTCGAACGCTCTACCATTTGAGCCACGGGCTCGATGTTTTGTCGGTTGTGATCGGGAATATGATGATAGTGTGGGGCTCACCGATCTGCTTAAGGAACATGCATGTTCCGTTGTGCCCTGGAGCTCAGACTAGAGCCCTCGCAGGCGGTCGCATAGCGACGTGTAGCATATGATGGAATGGAACCAACAAAGACAAGGGAGACCGGAATGGCCATTTCTGGCTTATTAGCCGTCATCAGCCAGTTATACCCAATCCCAAGTGTGGCACACCTGGGATTCGAACCCGCGACCTTTGGTATTTGAGTCGAACGCTCTACCATTTGAGCCACGGGCTCGATGTTTTGTCGGTTGTGATCGGGAATATGATGATAGTGTGGGGCTCACCGATCTGCTTAAGGAACATATATGTTCCGTTGTGCCACGGGCTCGCTATGCGACCGCCTGCGAGGGCTCTAGTCTGAGCTCCAGGGCACAACGGAACATGCATGTTCCTTAAGCAGATCGGTGAGCCCCACACTATCATATATATATATATATATATATAACGTATAGTTATAAATGTATGTATCCTGTAGTATAGACAGAAAGACATTACCAACCAGGACAGGTGAGATTGGAATTTTAATTTCTGTCTTAATAGCTATCATCAGCCACCTTTATCCAAACTAGGTGTTGCAACACGTGAGGCTTGAACACACGACCCTGTAGGTGGAAGTCCATTAATTTAACCAATGCGCCTCGGGCTCGTTGTCCTGTTTATTTCGATCAGGAATATTCGCACTGGTGGATGGGCATTCACCAATCGCTTGCAGGGAACAGAGAAGTACCAAAAAGACGACGCAGACTAAATGGTTATTTTTGGTCTATAAGGCGTCTTCAGTCGGCCATAGCAAAAGCCAGGTGTGATTGACCTGGGGTTTGAACCTGGGTTCTATTTGTCATTGAGCGTTACCATTGGGCTACGTATTCGTTCTCCTGTTGGTTGTTACCAGTAATTCAAAAACCCGTAGGTTCTTCCCCTGCTTAGGTTATAGTATTTGCTCGTACCATAGTGCCTTGGGACTCAAAAAAAGTGATATATGCAAAAGGAGAACACCCACCAAGACAAGGGAAATTAGAATGGTTATTAGTCGTGGTCAGCTAGCCATGCAATGTTCTATGCTCAGTGCAATGTATATATATATATATATATATATATATATATATATATATATATATATATATATATATATATATATATATATATATATATATATATATAGTCACAAATATATGAAGAAAAAATGCAGATAAAGAGGACTGACGAGTTTTCCAAAACACACAAGTAACTCACTGCCTTCTTCCAGAGAAGTTGGAGGTTAGGACGACCAGTAGCGGAACAATCAAGGTTCACCGAACCGCCTTCCGTCACTTCCACTTTCTCGGGCATGGTGGCGATTTGTGGCAGCTCTAAAAAGATACACAAAGCTCATAAGCAGTAGACAAAACTTGTACAAAAATTACCCTTTGGTCGCTAACTGGTTTGTAAGGGCACACGATCAACAAAAGTTAAACTTACACGTGAAGCGAAATACCAAATTCAATCAGGGTTAATTAAAAACAACTTATAGATGCCACAAAAAGGCGACATGATTTGCCAAAATTATTGGTGGCATAATTCGAATCGGAAAATATTCGCTCTTGGTGCTTTTAAGGAAGCGGAATGGTAGTTATAACCAAATTAATATTCAAGCGTTTTTAACCAAGTCATTAATAAAAATAAATGCTTTTAATGCATGAGCAAGTTTGTAGATGTTGTACAATAAGGAGGCGGTCTCCCTAGTCTTTGCCGGCACTGTTCTTCTGCCAATATAGAATTAATTTGCACACCATACACTGTAAGCGTGCCAATGTATTTCTGTGTAGGTACTGGAAATTCAAAATCTCATTTTGGTCAATTTATGAGGACTATGCTAGTAAGGCACTATAAAACCCTCCTCAGCTCATTGAGGTCCTTAACTTAAGATCCTACGAAAGAAAAACAAAAGGAAACGGCAAACATTGAAAAAGCCTATAAATGTAGCTGGAACCACGCTTGCAAAATTCACATAAACACTGAAGTTGGACTGAATTCCCACAAATACCGCTTCTGAGAAATTAAAGAGGAAACGCACTGGAGTAGAGCGTATAGAACGCGTGACAGTATTATATATAAATCAACTGCAACCTTAAGTACATAAAGAAAGCTTTATTCTGCCGAGAAACTTTGCCACTGCCAATCAAAATAAAAGGAAATTTTCAGATAATTTTTTCAACGAAAGTGTAATATTGTCATCAGAAGTATAAAGACAACATACATAAAAGGCAAATATCAAGGGCAAGTACCTGGCTATCTCCACTGCAAGTGAACGACTGATTAAAAATATAAAATAGAACAAATAAATTAATTTTTATATCATCTTAAACCTTAGATACTGGGTTTTAACAATGGCTAAAGATCGAATTGACAAATATGGTACTCCAGAAATTTTAAAACGATAGCTCCTAAGACCTACAGCCCAACTTTTTAATAAATAACACATGGACAGTTCTAACTGCAACATGACAAATGGTAAAAATAAATCTGAAGGATCATTTAAACACATCCAAACTTTAAAGTTCTATATTTAAATACACTATAAATGCTTCATACGTACCATAAATGTGTATACTAATTTCCTCTTTCTTGAGGATTTTTCCAAGACCGCTTTGAGCAACCAAATCACACCTGAACTTCTTTTTGTCGTCAGAAAACTCAGCACCGGGGTTCTTTTTGAGATGCACAACTGGTCAGCAGACTTTGAAACATCGCTCATCCTATAGCCAGGGTTTTCTGCGACAAAAATATCAGTATCTGCGTCAATGTAGTTGTATTCATTATTTTGCCGAAGAAGGCTGCGAATGCGTCGTCCAGAAAAGCTAATAGTAAGGGCTTCCCCAGCTAAAAATCCAAAAAATGAACAATAATTAAAATTAAGAATTTAAACAGAAGTATTTGTAAAACGTTGTATAATAAAAAGAAAGGTATATACTTTTGTGTCATCATAAAAATGCCTATTAATTAAATTGTAAAATTACAATTGGCTCCACGTTACTGAATGTAAAAGTTAAATATTAACTTAAATTAGAAACTAGTTCTACTTGTTTTTACGAACCACAAAAACGAGTTTTTCTGCAACTATGGAGCAAAGTAGGAAATAATTACTAGGTTTCAGGTGAGTGGAGAGTATTACCATATGTGGCGGTAATGTGCACTTTTCTTTCTCCATACATTTTAACATATATTTTAAAATGTACAGAAACCTCACATTATTTTAGAGCAGAAAAGTGGAGAGTAGTGACATAACAACACACCCTAAAACTGCACAGTATTTGTGATTGTAAAAAGTAAACAGAGGGTCCATAGCCAAGAAGTAGTTTCATAAAGCACTCAAGGCTACATAAACAAAGATAAAATAAGTTAATTATATCTTCCTAAAAACTGAGTTTAGACATAATTACACTAAAAAATTTGAAAAAAATAAATATTTAGCAAATACTTACGATTTTGAGGAAGTGAGCAGCAGAAGTTGAAGTTTTCACCGACCTGCACGTTAATTGCAGTTTCTGAAAATACTTTTAGCAGAACCGTGTTACCTTTTGGATATTCGGCATGTATAATATAGCTTATAGAGAGGATTAATGTACAAATCGCTATTATCTCTCCTAGAATATTTAAACAACCCATTCTGTTGCACGTTAACTCCGGAATGTTTTGAACGAGTGACCAGCCTTAAGGTAATGGCCCAGAAACATTTGTATGTTTAAACAAATCATGGATCTCTTATTTACCCTTGTAAAATAATGAAGTTAAATGTGTGTTGAAGGAAATATTTTACTTATTTCGTATTTCCTCTCACAATGTTTGACTTTTTTACTAATCTGATGTTTCGATGATTGCTGTGAGGAGCTACACTTGTTTCAATCACCATCAGAGCATTTTCAATAAGTAGTTCCCTGTTTTTTCCCTCTTAGGTACACTATAAAATAATATTGACAAGCAATTGTATGCTGTCGTGCTTCTGCCCAAGACTCCTCAGGACGTCACATTTGATGCATCCGTCAAAAAACTGACACAAACCTTCACCGATAAGTAATTTCTGTTTAATATGCGATACCAATGACTAAAACTGGTGAAGATCGTGACAGGCGATTTTCTGACGTTTGCTAGCATTTTGACTGCTGTTTTGAAACGATGGAAAAAATACATTTAAGTAAACCATCTTTGTGTGCACTCAACCAACATAAAAGAGCTGTCAAGTATCTATCCAAGGCTAATAATGGTGTTACATAAAGCAGGCACTTGATTTTAACCATTTGGGGAAAAGTATGTAGAATTAAACTCGGCAAAAAATTCCAAACATTGGTTCCGAAGAAGAAGTGGTTAACACTCCAATTCGATGACAACCTTTACTGTACGCGTCTCTGTTTCTGGTGAAGTTAACTTGATCTACACTTAATCCACCTTATGGCTTATATCAAACCCGTGTCAGCGATGCGAAAAAGCAGATATGACTGGAAATGGGCGTGATAACTGTTGTTGCGTAAAAGTGCCCACTTACACGTGGAAATCACTGACTAATTCCCCACTCTACAGAGATAATTCATTAGAGAAGGTCTGGATTATTACTTCAGGAGAGATTTGCTGTGAACGCTCCTTAAGAATGAGCCACTGTCATCTGCTTTTTGTCCCAGGAAATAGTGGACCTACTCTCTGTGTAAGCAAACGTCCAATTCACGAGTATTACCAAGTAGCATTAATTTAATGCATTTTTCTTGCTGAAAGTAGAAATTGCTATGCTGAATAAGATCTGTGTTGACCTCATAGTAGTTACATCCTCATGCTTGATGGTAACCGTATTCAATCTAACCGTGTTTCGTGTAACATCGGGAGTGGAAGAACTGGTAGCTTGCGAAGAACCTCAAATACGCAGCGCAAATTTGGAATTTGGAATTTATATTTTGTAAGCACTGGCAAGGCACTGTGTAAACAAACATTAGTAATGAAATAAAATTATTTCAATGTGCGCAGATAAAATGTACAAATATTTAATACTGGAGGCAAAACTTGTCCTGTTAGGTTAACAGTTAGCGATGTTTTGAAATTAATAGTGAACTAGAAAATAGGCCGTGAAAAATACTCCTGCATTGAAAATGGAGGCAGAGTTCAATAGTCCTTCATTTTCGAATAGAGGGTAGGAGAAAAACTGCTACGAAAATAAGGTTAGGTGTAAGAGTAGGCTAATACTTCAGTATCATTTCAGAAAAAGATAATAAAACGTTGATATGGTTCGTTCTTGATCACTATGACGCATGAAACAAAATTTCGCAAAAAGGCGTCAGTAAATTTGGTGCCTCAGCATCCAGAAAGGAACTCTGCGGATGGTAAGTATTCAACGAAACGGGAGCATTTTAGGCTGTGTACGTCCGAATGATTTCATATTTTGAATGACTAGTGGTATAAGGAGGCATCATGGTTCCTTGGGGACTCGAGGTAGAGAAAAAATAGTTTAAAGAAGGTCACTTAAATTTCCAATGGTCAATTCTCCGAGTCATAGAGAAAGCTGCTAGGAAAAGATGAGGAAAATAAAATGTTAATAGAATCAGTGTTAAGATAAATGTGCAGTCTTCGCTTGAATGCAGATAGACTAGTTAACGACCTAATTAGGTATGATATAATAAAGTCAGTAAGGGACTTGCAATTAGTTTTCAATTACCATTAGTTTTTCAAAGAATTTATCAAGAGAGGACGTTTTATGAACACCGTGATAGTTATGAATGTCAGAGTGGGAACCAGATTTAAAAACTCGAATTATAATAGAAGTTTTCCAATAATCGGGAAGAAACCCTTTTCGATAAATACTGAGAATAATTTGCTCATTAAAGGTGGAAAATCTCTTAACTGTTTAATAAATGAGTTTGGAACGTTATCAGTTCCAAACGAACGTGAATTTTTTAGGCAAGCTATTTCTTTTTGAATACTTGAAGGCGAGATATTAATGGTTGTTACATGTGAATTTGAATTTGAAAGCAGAGGAATTTAGGGGGTGTGGCTAGTTTAAATGGTAAAGTGGTTGGTAAAAATGAATTCAACAGTTCTGCTTTGTCCAAAGCCTCTGTAACGAAATTTTTGTAACAGGTCAGTAAACGTGAAGTTACATTAAGACGCTCAGCCGATGACCAAACATGGAAGACTTGAGCAACAGATTTGGATTAATTGGCCACACTTAGTGCCCGAGACTCCTATACCTACCTCGCGCGAGTCTTATTTTCAAGGCTAATTCAAATATTTGTGCTATCTTTAAGTGAACTGACAAAGAGCTTTCAGACGGCTCGTTAAGTTTCTTTCAAAATTTTTTAAGTTTGTTTTGGAGAAAAGGTGGAACAATAGAAGAGGCTGTATTTGAGTAAAAAATCTTAATCGATATAAAAGCCTGGAATTTTTCTGTTAGGCTCTGCAATAGTTCAGGGAAAAATTTTGGATCGTTTATTGACAATATGCTATGCCAATTATGAGTGCGTAAGAAATTATTTATTAATTCATGGTTTCTGTTAGCAAAGTCAAGGTTATTGCATTTTACCTCAGGCTTTGTGGAAAGGGAGACTTAAAAACCACAGTAGATTAATGCGTGATCACTTGTGAATAGATCACGATGGAGATTCATAAAGAGAGGGTGAACATCCTTTGTAAACATTTAATCTTACATGCTGTAATTTCTAGTCACTTAACTTACCAGTTGGGACATGTTTGAAAAGTTAATTGTATCGACCAATTTCTGAAATTTTGGTGGAAAGGCATTTGCCTGCCAGTCAATATCTGGCAGATTAAAATCACCTACTAACATTTTGACATCGAATTGAGTCTCTGCAACTTTTTCAAATAGTTCACAGAGCTTGCTTTAATTGCCAAAATAACACGGAAGATTAAAGACATAGCCAATTACCGTTTTTTTATTGTGCGGGTGGATGACTAAAACAAAGCATACATTTCCAGAAAAGGACAAAAGGCTCAGCTTAAAATGGAAATGTTCAAAGGATGATTTAATTTAAAGAAGGCAACCACTGCCGCGTTTTTCAGTGTGGTCTCGTCAGTACAAATTGAAATTTCCTATAGCAAGCGTCAAGTCGGAAATAAGAGAGTGAGCCCAGAATTCAGTGATGCACAGCATAGCTGGATCAAGCTCAAAAGCTACTGTTCAAAGCTCTGTCATCTTATTTACAACTGATCTTGCCTTACACGAAACTAAACTGAGCGTATTCCTGAGCTGCAGGTCACGCACATAAGTATATATAAAAAAGGAAGATTTGGTAGTGCAGTAGAAAACTGGAGAGAAGAAACCAAAGGTCGGAAACAAAATTGCTCTGGTCTACAATATGTCAAAATTTTACTGTTAAAAGAAGTGAAATTATTGTACAACGGCATATTTGCATAAAAGCCATGGAAGGGAAGGGTATTTTGTGGCGTGGGAAAGATAGGGGGTGGCATAGAAATGAGATTTTTAGGGAAGTTAGCATAAATTGGCTGAAAAATTGCATTTGAAAAAGAAATAAATTAGTTTGAAAAAAACTATTACCATAATTAGAAAACCGGTTCTGTGCGCTCACATGAACTTTTTACAGGTACCACAATTTCCATGGCCGACAGCCACCAATTTAGCCGCCCGCATCTAATTACCTGTCCCGGCAGCCACCATTCCTCTGACCATGATCAGAAAACGGACGACAATTTAGTTTCTTTCCCCCTCCGTCCCCCCACCCTGACAACCGTACAATTTTTTTTCTTACCTGCATATTTGACTTACTTACACGGTGATATAAATGTTAAATGCCTCATGAGAATTTATCGAAAGCTAACTTATGCTCACCAAATTGTCTTTTGAATTTTGGAATGGGAGTTTTCGCTAAATTTAATTAGAAAATTTATTTATTTGCAGAATGTTGACACTTTTTGGTTGGGAAAAATGTTAATGTAAGCGTTCGAATCTGTTGTAGATGCTGAGGTATTAGCACGTTTCCCATCGGTAATAACATTACTGATTTTGATGTCTGGTTTAGCAAATGACTCAGATTTATTGGGGGTTTTCTTAGGTTTACTAGATTTGACAGATATGGCAGGCGTGGATTAATTGGAATAGAAATAGGTTTATTGATTTGGCACTGCTTGGCGCCGTCAAATCCTTAGAACACAGGAAAAAACCTAAAACATTATCCTCTTTTCATTAAACACTTAAGCTTTGGTTTGTTTGTTTGCTTAAATAGCAGTGTTGAAATGACGAGTTTGTTTTAAGTTAAAAAAACCTGTTTTCCAAGGTTTAGAAATAGCAAAAATGAAGTAAAAACAGCTAAAGAGAATGAAGATGAATGTATCAGGGAAATAATGTTTAGAGTCAAGACTAGTCTGTTATTGAAGTTCGAGGGTATTCATTTGACAGAGGTAGAAACTTCTGCGGTCGATTCGAAGGGATAGGTACTTCCAATCAGATGCGAGCGCAGTCGATTCCGGTGTGGGGTCTGCCGAATAATTAGACTTAGTTGACTGATTGCTAAAAAAGGTGAAAATAGATTAGGAGCAAGAAGAGTTCAACGGTAAGAAACTTTCAATGCAGTCATACAGTCTTCATATTTGTATTATATATCATAGTGTTGATTATGTTTGATCTAGCTGTATGAAACAGCTAGTACCATTCGTTTCATAAAGCTATATCAAAACCTAGACGTGCGGCTCATTGCGCATTCGAATAACATAGAGCATAAATGATGTTAAAAACGGAAAAAAACATACTACTAACAGACAGAGATAAAAAATAATAAGTTTTGCAAGTTAGTTTTAAAGCAATTTGTTAACTAATCATAAAATTATACAAAAAAATAAAGACGCTATCCAAAAACATTTTTAAATGTTAAATTATCATAATTTTTTTAAATAGTTTTAACAATAGGAAAAAAGCTGCTTTTAGATAATGGATATATAAATCATTAAATTGAGAGACCTTGTGTTTAGCCAGAGGATAGGTATTTATGAGTCTTGTATGTCATTTACCATCAGCTATAGCTTGCCCATAACCAGAGGGTGTACCACATAACCAGATGATAAGATTCTTAATCTCTGTGTGCATTGCAGGTCGTCGTAGGTGGTTTATAAAAGGACATGAAATAACTACCCTAATTACAATTCGGACGCGAATCGGATCCGAGGGTACGAATTTTCGGACGCGAATCGGATCCGACCATGACTTCGAATTCGGACGCAAATCGGATCTGAAAATTCGTATCTCGTTTTTCAAACGCACAGCGGAACCCCTTACTCCTTTGGTTGACGCCCATACTAGCTCAACAGTTAAAAAACGATCCCCATTACATTCTAATCGAATAGTTATTAATGATAAGTTGACTCGCGGAAGACTGAGTGAGCAATTAAAATATATTTTGTTTAAAAAAATATGCAAAAGCGTAAGTGTACAAAAATAAATCTTATAAATTTCTCCTAATCAGTAGTCCTGTGTTGATGGTCCCTGCAATCCCTCAGCCGTTTTATGAGGTATCCACCCTGTAATGAAAAGACAATAAAATTAGTGATGGTGAGTAAACAATGCGCATGTTTTTATGTAGTAAATGTTTGTATACAACGTTGATAGTTAAAATCTACTTACCGTCAGCCCAGTGCCCCAGGGCTGCCTTTTCTGCAGTCGGTCATATGCCTTTTTAAAGGCCTTTTTGAAAGCTCGTTCTAGCTGCAGTTTGTCCGCCTTTTACGAAATATTCCAAAGATTGAACACGTCTGCGGTGCACATGAATTTATTAAATAATGAGAAATTTCTTACCCAAAGAATTCCGTAATAAGGGGAGAGAAAAAAGGCCTTTTTGTCCTAGTAGCGAACGTAGAAAGTTAGTCAGTAGGTCACCTCATCGGCAAAGAGTGATGTGAAAACGCGATCAGCAAAATTGCTGACGCTATCGCCGCCAAGGGAGGCCAAATGTGTAACCTAGTAAGACGGTAATTAATGTCCAGAAAACCTACCAATTGCTGTCTATATGCCCTCTCTGCGACGGCTTTGGTCAGGGCATCTACTTCATCAAGGGCGATGCCGTGTGACAACGAGAGGAACGGGATGTTCGAAACGAAAACGTTGGAATCTATAGAGCCCAGTATGAAATCCATCTTTAGACATAATCAGCTACAACCCAATAGGAAAAAAAGGGATGAGGAATGCAAAAATAGTTCACAAACAATGGGCTACATAATTCTACCTAGGATAGGAAAAAACCCGCGCTTAGTTTTCTTATGTATAGGGAGCCCATCAATAGCTAAATAAGTTACCATAATATTGCCTATTAGACGCCTCAAACCTGCTCAGTTAACTGTTTCACAAGTACTAAATGATCGTACTCACCACTGCCCATTGCCGTCACCGTTGAAACACCTCTTTTCCAAGCCAACAGCGTTTGTGCGTCTGCGGGAAGGTCAGAGGTCAGCCGTCTTATAATCTTCAGAAGACTGCTCTGGTGAATCAATGGCATACGCGAGCGTATTGCCCAAGAAATCATAGCCTCTTGAAACATAGGTTCCTCCTCAATTGTAGGTGTGCTTGAAGAGTTGTTTGGTGCAATGTCAGATATATCTGATGTCAAACTTGCATCCTCATCAACAGAGGAAATCTCTAAGTCATCATATGACAAACTAGAGGAAGTGGTCAGATGCCACGACGATTAAGATGAGTCGGACGGATACATTTCCCTCATATTCTCGGCAATGTGACGTAAATCATCAAGAAAACCTTTCTGGGCACGTCTCCTAAGTGTTTTCGTAGATACTGCTCTAAACATTCTGCTAAAAAAGCAAAAAAACGATCAGTATAGACAGAACAGGGGTGCAGGCAGTTAAGCGACCGCGTCGCAGCACGACAGCGCAGGAAGTGGCATGGCACGGCACGCGCGGGATTGACAGCTCAGTGCCCGATCGATTTGCCAATAACACTGCGCGCATTCTCTTGCACCCTTAGCAACGCGTCATCGAGGTTCACTAGCAACCAATCAAATTCCAGATTCGATTAACGTACGACCGTTCGAGCCTCGAATCGTATTTCATTGCTATTAGGGTAATCGTGGGAGATTCTGGCCTGAGTATCCGGTTCTAGTGAAATGGCCATATGGCCATATGCGTGATTCACCACACGCAAAGTACGTTTGGATTTTCAGCTTGACTTCTAGGTGAAGATAAGGCAGCTCATCGGGAGAACTCAGGATTGAAGAAGCTATCGACAACAGTAACTGCCGCGTCAGAGCCCTTTCGGCCCGATTTCTATGTTGAAGAACTGAGTTGAAAAATGCCCTATCTTATTCAAAAATAGATGTGTGCTATTATTTAACATATATTGTTTGATTTTTATTTTAAATTCTCGTATGGTTTGACTATTTCTAATAGAATTTGGCAGGGCATTCCATATTGTCGCGTATCTTATGGAATAGAAGTTGGATCGTTGGGCCTTTTTGAATTTCGGAATTTTTATAATATTTTCTGAATTTCTAGTGTCTCGGGGGCCGTTTTTGATTTGTTAGTATATTCATTCTGAGAATATCTTGGTCGTGTGTGATTTTGAATAGAAAAAGTGAGACCATTTTTTTGAGTCTTCTGATCCAGACGGGTTGAAGACCATATCTATCGTATAGTTCCATGTATGAGCCTTGAAAGGCATCACATTTGGATAAGGATCTGGTAACGCATCTTTGAATGGCTTCTAGTTTCTTTCGGCCATCTGATGGCATAGTGCCAAAAAAATTGAGCAGTTATCCAAGAGAGGTAAATTGTACATTTTATATAGTCTTGTCTTAAGGGCAGGTGAGGAGAAATTTTTACAAATGAATCCGCATAGTCTAGTGGCTTTTGGTGATATTTGTTTAACGTGGGGGGATAAATCAAGAGTATTTGTATAGCTAAGACCTAAGTCTTTTATTGATGTTGTCTCGGTTATTTCCTGATTATTGAAAAATATGGGAGGAAGTTTTTGTGAACCAAAGATCAGGAGATGACATTTATTTGGAGAGAATGGCATTTGCCATAGAGTACTCCATTCGCTTGGTTTTTTAAGATAATTTTCAATCGTTGTTTGCATACTGGCTACTGTATGCTGGTCGTCCGCATATAAAAGTGTTTTAGCTGACGTTGATATAGAGGATAAGTCGTGAATGTATATAAGAAATAGGAGGGGACCTAGGATAGTCCCCTGAAGTACTCCACTATTAATATGAGATGGTTCTGAGACTACGTTTCGAATTTGTACTACCTGATATCGGTTTTGAAGGTAAGATGTTAGAAAGTCAAGAAGGGGAGACCCAATCCCGTGAATTTTTAGCTTCACAAGAAGCCTTTGATGGGGTACTTTATCGAACGATTTTTTTAGGTCAAAGTATATCGTAGCTACCGTGTTTCCGTCATCTCTGTTACTTGAAACGAATTCAAGGAAGGTGAGATGGCAGGACTGACATGACTTTTTAGGTAAGAAAGCGTGTTGAGAGGAAGGTATGAGGTTAGCGTTTGTTAGATAGTTTAGCAAAGATAGTTTGGGAAAGAATTGACGTTAACACGATTTCACTCAAACCAGAAACAAGGTGAACGGGTGAAGATTCAAGTGGAATCGAAATTCCTGTTGATCCGGAGGGCCGTAGGCTTGCACTAGCTAGAGTGCCGACCTCTGAGTCAACTTTTGGTATTATAGATATAGATCAGGCTTCTCGTTTGCTAATGTGGGTGAAACCCGACGTTCCATTGGGGTTTTATTTCTACAGATAAACACCTTGTTTTTATGCAAATATTGAGCTGAGTGCTCATGCTTAGAGAAAATAATGTCCACTTTAATTGCCGAAAATATTTTGACCAGAATTGGCTGTTTTTGCGACGAGAAGATAACCTTTTAGCTTATGTGAATTTAAAGCCGCACGAGTAAAAGAAATGAAATGCGACATCCGGGGAGATTTTACTCTTAGGGACGTTTTTGAAAAGAAAGCTGAAACTTCTCATATATTGGTCATATGACTCAGTACTAACCATGTTTATAAATGGCTAGAGTTTCTCGTATTGTTGAGAAGTGAGTGAAGACAAATTTCCGTCAAAAATGGTACCGAGGATCATGAACAGAGAACAATATTGGTACATAAAAATATTAAAATTTTACAGGGCGCCAAGGTTTAGTTTCCTCATATTTACGGTGGGTTGCTCTTGTGGAAATTTTACGCTAAGAGGAAATTTAAGTCTAAGATGTGACTGCGGTTTCATATTGAATTTAAAATATCCGTATTTTTAAAAGCGATAATACGAAAGGCAAATAGTCAATAGTGACGTTTTAGGTAATAAGAGATGTAATATTTGTAAGATATGTATATATTGTATATTTTGAAGGGTTACAGGCATTGCCCTTGTTGACCCTATTAATATAAAAATATCATTCCATGTGTACAGTCAATATAAAAATATGGTGTACATTTAACAATGTTTGAGTCAAAGCATAACATAACTTCAAATGCATGTTCACATCTAAAGGGGAAACATTGTGGAAGAAAATTAGAAACCGAAATATTTTAAAAGGCTGATTTTATGTAATCATGTTTGTGAGAGTCGTATTTTGTCAAATATTATGTCATAAAGCCTTCTTTTAACATCAGAAATGTTGTCAGAGGTAACCGTCAGTTGGTAACGAGTTCCAAGCTCGTACCACTCGTTGGCTGAAAAAAAACCTTTCTGAGGTTCAATCACGTGCGTTCGCTATTGACCTTGTAAGGATGACCACGCAGATGATTTGTGCAGGCAAACTCGAAGAAATCCTCCTATATCAGGGAGGAATCATGGCCCCGGATAATCCGGTATATCCAGAGCAGGCTACACCGTCAGTGCCTGTAGGAAAGAGGAAATAAATCAAGTGATTTCAATCTGTCTTGGTATGGTAAAGTCTTAAAACCGTCGACCATCTTCGTTGCTCTTCGTCGCACCTGTTCGAGGGGGTCAACATCTTTCTTCATCGACGGTTTCCAGGCTGGTAGTCTGTAATCTAAGTGCCGTCTCACGAAGATGCCATATACTTTTCCGAAGAGATCAGGGGGAATAATTTAAACGCACGTCTAATCCAATTCAGGGTACATGTTGCCTTTTGTACTGATTTCTTACAGTGTTCTGAGGGCATAAAATTTACAGTTGTCCACATGCCCAGATCTTTGTGTGTTTCTACCTCTTTTAATGCAGTGCCATTTATAAAGTACTGGTGTTTCAGAGATACTTTTCGACCAACGCTTATATGTAGGATCACGCACTTGGATACATTAAACTTAAGCAGCCACCTAGCCGACCAGGCACTTAGTTTGTCGATATTCGACTGTAACCCTTTTGCGTCATCAGCGCAGCTGACTTCAGTCCATATTTTTATGTCATCTGCGAACATGACAGCTTGACAATCTAGGTCATGGAGACAGTCGTTGACGTAGATAAGGAAGAGTAGGGGGCCCAAAACAGAACATTGTGGAACACCACTTTCAAATTTTGCCCACTCCGAGCTAGAGTTTTCAACAACAACTCTCTTTACTCTGAAAGACAAGAAACTCTTGATCCAATTGAAAAGTTCTCCTTTAATTCCGACGTTCCAAATCTTCTGTAAAAGAAGCCCGTGTGGTACACTATCAAAGGCCTTCTTGAAGTCAAAAAATACAACATCTACTGGATGACCCTTATCTGCTGCCTTTGTCCATTTCTCGTGCGACTGAAGGGCACTCGTGAGACATTAGCGTAATGGACGGAAGCCGTGTTGGACACCACATAGGATTTGGTTGTTTTCCAGATAGCGTATTAAATGCCTCTTCATAATACGCTCCATTATTTTACACGCTATGCAAGTTAAACTAACAGGGCGGTAATTTTCACAGTCCATTTGTGAACCTCTTTTATAGATCGGGGTGATTAATGCACACTTCCATTCTTCCGGGAGTTTGCTTCCTTAAAGGACTTTTAGAATATGATTGATAATGGTAAACACAGTTCATCAGCAAGTTCTCTAAGTGCTTATGCAGGACTTCCATCCGGCCCAGGTAACTTGGCAGGCTTTATGCGAAGTAATTCGGTTCTAAGTGGCGAAGAGGCTGTCTGACGAAAAACGACAAGCCGATGAGGTGACCTTTGCCGAAAACCCTTCGTTAAATGTTGCGAAGCTCTTTTCGCGCACATTAAAAGCGCAGCGAAAAATGCAGCACCCCGTACTTCGAGATGCCTTAGGAAACCCAATAGCTGACGCTAAGTTGACTGCTGATAGCTTCAATGCTGTCTTGTCTAGAACGTTTAGCGAACATACTGTCGCCCCCTTTCCTAACATCCAGGTCTGGACCGGTTACGTCCTCGAACCCATAACTTTTACCCTCTGGGACGTGACCGTAGCCATTCGGCGTTTTCGTCAATCATCCAGTCCAGGACCAGATGGCGTCCCGGTCAGCGTTCTAAAGGCGGATGCAAACGATATTTTTCCGTCCCTTCTGTATAAGATATTTAATCTTGTTCTTGAAAGTGAAACTTTACCTATTTTATGGAAGGAATCGCGCATACTGCCTATTCCGAAACACGGCCGACCTTCGTCATTTGACGACTTTAGGCCAATAAATACACTACCAGCAGTCTCGAAGATCTTCGAGACCTTGATCAAAGACAAGATGATTTGTCACCTAAGAGAAAATAACCTACTTAATGCGGCTCAGCATGGTTTTCTCGAAAAAAGGTCTTGTGACACTTGCCAGCTCTCTTTCTTCGATCATGTGCTACAATCGATTTCACTAAGGCTTTTGATCGTGTTGACCATGATCTTTTACTGCTGAAACTTGCCTCCTTCGGCATAGGTAACAAGCTTCTGAACTTAATATTTTCCTATTTGAATGCTCGCGCACAACGGGTTAAAATGTCTGATGTTATCTCCAACCCCACGCATGTGAGGAGCGGAGTTATTCAGGGCAGCGTGCTCGGCTCGCTTCTATTTTGCCTCTTTGTCAACGATGTTCCTGATTGTTTTCAGTATGGTAGGCCCTTTATGTACGCTGACGATTTAAAATTTGCCTATCGATATAAACCGATTGATTGCAAAATCGTGCTTGAGCTCTTAAAAACGGATCTTCAGGCCTTTCGCTCAGTGGTGTCGCACATGGCGCCTCTCACTTTCTTGCCAAAAGTGCTCCGTTATGGTTAATGGCGACAACCATCAGCCCCACCTAAGCATAGACGGTCACGATCTAAACGTGCCCAGAGTTATAAAGAATCTGGGCATATCATACTCTAGTAGTCTTAATCTGTCAGAGCACTGCGCCCTGATTGTCTCGAAAGCACGCTAAACTACTGGGTTTATTCTCAGAAATTTTAAAACCGTCAAAATTAGAATCAGCCTCTAAAAAATGTATGTCAGGCCTAGTCTGGAATACTGCTCGTTTCTATTTAGTCTTCTGCACGCTAGTGAACGAAAGAAGATAGAATCAGTCCAGCACTTCTTCAAAAAAAGAGTTTTCTATTCAGCTCACCGAAACCTGTCCTATCACCAACGCTGTGAGCTTACAAGCCTTGACCCGCTGTGGCTTCGCAGATTACAAAAGGGACTATTTTTACTGTTTAAACTACTAAACAGTCGTACATTTAACCCCCTTACATCTCTGAGGCACCTCGACCACTCTCGGTGCACCAGTCATCGAGATGTATTTTTTATTTCTTCCTTTGGCACGCACAGTTAGATACCGACAGTTTTTTTCGGTAAACGCTATAGCAATCTGGAATAAGCTACCTAGAAGTATCAAAATTCAGCAAAGCTATCCCTTGTTTACGCGAACTGTCACTAGTTTTCTACATTCAGGACACCTTCCAAAACGTTTGGCTGCTGAATCTGTGGAAGCTCTCTTCGGTTCTGATGGCGTTCACGGACTCTGAATCCTGTGCCGCTCTTCATGCTGAGGGGAAAAATTACTGGCTCTGCTGACCTCAATCGGCTTATTTCTCAGTCGACAGCGAACAGCCGCTCGCCGACATACCTGCTAGTGCAGAATACCGGATCCGTAACACTGAATGGAGAGGTTCTTCACTGGGCACCTGTGTTAACGCGTCCCTGTCCAGAACTTTAATTACTCAATAAGCTGCAGTTTTTCTCCTGAAAACACCTGAAACAACGATCAGGAGTTTTTTCACTGTCAGCTTGACCCTCTACTCTATATTTTTTTGACCTTGTCTGTAAAGTGGCAATAAATAAATAAAATAAAATAAAATAAAAATAAAATAAGTATGGTGGGTGAAAAGTCTAAGTCTAGGTCCTCTGCTGTGGATGAGGAGGAGGTGGATAAGGAAGGAAAATAAGGGGTACACATTGGTTGACAAACTGGTGGAATAGCAGCAAAATTATTAGGCTCTCGGGTAAAGACGGTCTAAAAGAATTTTGAAAGAACGGATGCTTTAACCTGATCGTCAGTCTCCAGTTTTCCGTTTGCAGACCTAAGGGCAGGAATCATTTCCAGAATTTTCTTTGTACTCCATATGTAGGCATATAGCATTTTTGGGTGTTCCAACGATTTTTTCATTATGTTTAGTTCGAACATCCTCCGCAGCTTACAAGCCTCACATTTTCAAACTTTGCGTTGCTGCTTACATTACCGTAAGTGAGCATCTGAGCCAGTTTGTCTGTAACGCTTCCAGAAGCGATTTCTTTTTTGAAAGAGGTCTGCAAGTTTCTTTTATTCACTTTGGGCGGTTTGTGGTTGTCTTTCTCCTGAGAGGACAGTTGAGGTAAACAATCCTTTTCAATAACGAGCTCAATGTCGCCCAATCTTTATAAATAAGCTATGTTTTAAGCAAAGCACTCCAAACAAACATCTTCTAGGTAACGAGTTTAGACTGAAAATAGAATAAGCGAAGAAGCAATGTAGGATGAAAAATTATCTCAAATATTATATCAACTGCTGCAAAATATGTTTCGCAGAAAATTAAGTATACTCCCAAATTTCAACTCCAGTTCTAGAATTAATATTTGAACTCCGTCCTTTTTACGTAAATCTGCAAGACATTTTATGAGGCAATGTCGGGTGAAACAGTTTAAAACCGTATATTTCCCCTATTCTTAAATACAATAACCACAGGTGTGTGCAGTTGATAAAGAGTTAGAAATACAAATAAATTATCATCAATTAAGCTAATAGCTTTGACAGAAAACGAAGAAATCTGTTCAAAATCCGAGAATTCATTTTTCTTCGAATGCGCATGGATCTCCTGCAGACATTCCACATTGTGGAGGGATTGGATTGTTGCCTGGCATTCTCGAACTTCTTTGAATTGTCGGCCACGACCCATCTCCGAGGTCACCCATTGAAACTGTGCATCCAGCAAATAAGACTGGGTGTGCGCAAGTTCTCCTTCTCTGTCAGAGTGGTTACCATGGAATGTCCTCTCTGTGGACGTTGTGATGTCACCACCGCTGGAAAGCTTAAAAGTAACGTTAACAGTTTTATGTTCCAAAACGAGCCGGCGCCATATGGAATTTAACTTAACCCTCAAGACTCACGCACCACATATCATATTTTATGACCGCCTTTTAACTTTTGTAGCCCACATGGTTTCTCTGCATACCGCACTTAATTTCACGTTACAAATAGGGTACTCAAAGGCCCATGCCTATGTCCCTCAATAAATTGAATTGCATTGAATTGAAAAAGCATTGATTACGCTCTCTATATCGTCTGCAAAATACTGTCCTACCTATTCGCTATATTTGGTGTTAACTAAACATATTTTTTTAAATCGTCACATTCTATTACGTCCAAAATACATTTCCAAAGCGTCCTAAATCTTTTATTTGTGGTTGAGGAGATAGAGGAGTACACACGCAGGTAAAAGAAATATGGTCACTAAGCCAAAATGGTGGTTGTCAGTTCACTTCCCTTATCTCTCCTTCTTTGCTGATAACGAGAGTTAAGCATCTGGCTCGTTGACTTTCTGTGTGTCTTGTTCCAAATTCTAGGTATTGCAGGAGGTATTTCGTGCAGGGAAAATTGCAGTATCACGCAGCCGAATGATGTCGCTGCGTCCTTTACTAAGATAATTTTTCAATCTATTCCAGGAGCATCAAAGTCACCTAGGAGTTCCAAGTTCTCCCGCTTGCAGGCCAATTTAATTGAATTGAGCAAGCTATCTTCTGCGATTTCATTCATGCTGAGAGGCTGATAGCCAATAGAGATGGCGTTCCGGCCAGCGTTCAAAAGTTTGATGCAACTGATGGATTTACTTCCCTTCTGTGTAGGATATTTAATCTTGCTCTTTAAAGCAAAACTTGCCCTATTTTGTGGAAGCAATCATACATTCTGCCTATACACAAACACGGCTGATCTACTTCATTTGAAGACTTTAGGCCAATAAATACACTTTCCACAGCCTCGAAGATCTTGAACACCTCGATCAAAAAGAATTTGATGCGGCGCCTCACAGAGAACAACTTACTTACTGCGGCTCAGCATGAGTTCGTCAAAAAAAGATGTTACGACACCTGCCAGCTCTCTTTCTTTGATCATGTGCTACAATCTAGAGACAGCAATTTTGCACTTAACACCGTTTATTTTGATTTCACTAAGGCCTTGTTCATGTTGACCATAATTTCCACCTGCTGAAACTTGACTCCTTTGGCATAGGTAACAAGCTTTTGAAAGTAATATCCCCCTATTTGGTTGCATGCACACAACAAGTTAAGAGTTCCGATGTTATCCCCAACCCCACACATGTGAGGAATGGAGATATTCAGGGAAGCATGCTTGGCCCGCTCCTATTTTGCCTTTTTGTCAATAATGTTCTTGATTGTTTTTAGTATAATAGGCCCTTTATGTACGCTGACGATTTAAAAGTTGTCTATCAAAATAAACCGGCCGATAACAACATCGTGCTTGAGATCTTAAAAACGGATCTTCAGGCCTTCGCTCAGCTGTTTTGCTTTGGTGCCTTTCCCTTTCTTGGCACAAATGCTCCGTTATGGTTGTTAATGACAACCATCTGCCCCAGCTAAGCATAGACGGTCACAACCTTAATTTGCCCGGAGTTATAAAGGATCTGGGCAAACCATATTCTAGTGGTCTTAATCTGTCAGAGCAGTGTACCCTAATTGTTTCGAAAGCATGTCGAACTACTGGGTTTCAGCAATTTAAAACTGTCAATATAAGAACAAGCCTTTATAAAATGCACGCCAGACGTAGTCCATAATACTGCTCGTTTCTATTTAGCCTTCTGTACGCTATTACATGGAAGAAGACAAAATCAGTCACGTATTTCTTTACTGAAAGAGTTTGCTTGTCAGAACACCGAAACCTGTCCTAACAAAATGCGGTGAGCTTAAAAATCTCAACCCGTTGTGGCTTCGCAGGTTACAAAACGGACTATTTTACTGTTTAAACTTTAAAATAATAAATAACTTAATTGTATATTAAAGGCCCAGAGGGCGCCATCATTACAAACTTAGAATCGCGGTATACATAAATACAAAGTGGATAATTGCTGCACTATGTGAGCAGCCATATGAACAGCAGAAGTGAGTAGTATGGTAGGCATATCCGACTCAGAACGATTTGCCATTTTTAAAACAATAGTCAACAATCTTTGGCATATACGGTGAACTAGAAAAGAAACAGTAAAAAAACTCCTAAGGTTAAATCGGCGGCGGAGTTTGGCGAGCCGCTAATTTAAAGAAAACTAGGAGAAAAAAACTGCTTCTCTAAAAATTAAAAGCTAGAGTTAATGGGATTGGTACGATGCAATAGTATAGTATTGTGCTGTTGCTGACAGCGTATGAGGGTTCGGAACGCTCCTTGTCGGGTAGGAGATAATATAACAATCAGAGCTACAGTTTCTAGCCACCAGGGAGGTGAGAGAGGAGGACTCCTCTTAGACAACATGGTCGAAACGAAGAGGGGAAAGTAGAAGTCACGAGATCATCACCGAGATGCGACCTTTCTGACTGCATAGTCCACCAACAAGGAGGCGAAGACATCAGAACCCGCCACTATCATCAACAGATCCCGGGAACCATCGTTAGGGTTGCAAAATTGGAGGAAAGTATCAAGGTTGTCAAGAGTTTGGCGATGCTAGTTAAAAATAGTCGCACCTTTAATCCCCTCACTACTCTGAGGCAGCTAGATCACTCTCAGTGCACCAGTCATCGATATGTCTTTTTATTTCTTCCTCTGGAACGCAAAATTAGATATCGCCAGTTTTTTTCAGTAAACGCCATGGCAATCTGGAATAAGCTAACCAGAAATATTGAAATTCAGCAAAATATCATTTGTTTAAGAGAGATGTCACTATTTTTCTACATTCAGGACACCTTTCACGAATTTCGGGTGCTGGCTCGGTGGAATCTCTCTTCCAGTCTGATGGCATTAGCAGACTCTGAAACCTGTGCTAGGCTTTATGCTCTGCAGTCCGTAATCCACTAATTCCTCAGCCGACAGCGAGCAACCGCTCGCCGACATACCTGCCTGATGCAGAATTCCGGATCTATAACACCAAAGGTAGAACGACTACACCATGCAACTCTGTCAACCCTTCTCCATCCCGAAATTTAATCATTCAACGAGCTGCAGTTTTTTTTTATTGAAAGACACTAGAAACAACTATCAGGAGTTTTTTTCTGTCAGCTCGATCCTCTACTGCATATCTCATTTGACCTTGCCTGTAAACTTGCAATAAATAAATAAAAAGACTAAGCATTTGGAATTATTCGATCATTATTATGCATGAAATTATTAAAAGATGCCGTAGTGAACGCATACACCACCGAATGCATAGTGTTTAAGGCCCGCATACAAATAGCTTTGGAGTTGGGATTCTGGTTTCTTATGCGACTTGTAGTCGTCTCGGTTGCGGATATGAGTATTTCTTGATCAGGTAGCCCACGGGGATAGTAAGCCTGCTATCACCAGCCCCGCGTAACGAGGAGGCTGGCAACGGGCGTTCAACACAAAAGCCCCCTCTAGCAACAGCTCAGAAAAAATGCATGTGTACACTCTCATCATCATTTTCAGCCCTCACCGGTAACCATCCTCTCAGGACAGAAAAATAGCTCAATTTGATGCTACTGAATTGTTTAATAGTAATAAACAAATTCTTCAACGTTTGCGAAAGACATTTTCAGATAGAAAAATTATTTGTCATGATAGGCGTCAGTGTAAATTGAACAAGTAACTATCTTCCTCCACAGTTGATTCCTTATAAAAAGATAGTCATTAATCAGTGAAAAATACCTAGGTCATAGGGTTTGAAAAAATAATTTGAAATTAGCGTAAAGGGCTCATCTTCAAAGGTTAACTGTAATTTTTAAAATGTATGCAACGGAAAAACCTTTAAAAAATTATATGTACTAGTTTTCAGAGTATACAGTCCGCAGGAGATATAATTTACTGCAGTTTTTAAATATATTTACATGAACTTGTGGAAGATAGAATTGGTGAACTCTCTTCTCAGATGGATACCAGTTCCTTCCTGTGGACAACAAGCATGTTGGGCTATTAACATTTAGTTGTGTAAGTAATTATTTTATCCCAACTTGCTGATATTATTCCACTGCTGTTGGTTAAATTTGCCTACTTCAAGCGAATTTGAAACTGAAAAGGTTTTTTTCGGTTCTTGGCTTACAAATTATATGAGATAGTGGTACTTACCGTATTTCATACTTCATTTTTACTTCCAGCAGACAGCCAAAACCAATATAGAAAGATTATAACTGCATCTCCAATACCAAGTCTGCCAATAGAGGTGCCCTGTGGCAAAGAGATTTAATCTAACCTAGATTAGTTTAAAAGCAATCACTAATAATACAAAATGGATCATACAGTCAAAAAGATATAACAGAGGCAATAGATTACGTACTGGAGGCCTACAATAGCTATAACCAACACGCAGTCTTAACGCAAACGATCTGGCAAGCAAAAAGTTCAGCAGCAAAGTGCCCTTCAGAGGACCCAACAAAAAAGGCGATTAATTTATTAATTAATCATTGCGCATTTAGATTGTTAGGGAGAGTTCTTCCTATAGAAAATCGCTTATATTTTACTTTGACTAAATAAATGGAAGGAAAAAATACACACACGGACAAATAAAATATATTAAATAATATCGCTTGAAAACAATGGCGGCCAAACTCCGTAAAGCCCCATCAAACGCCCATAAGGACGTGGCCGTGTTGACAGGACCCACTTCGTAATACCGGTGACCTTGTGCTAAATTATTGGTAGATAAGGATTACGGTATGGGGTTAGGTTTGGGTCAAGTTTTGGATGAGTTCTAGTGTTAGGCTCCCAGAATTTAGCGCAGTAGTACACGGTTTCCCTCTTCCCATGTCTTACCCTTGCTCCTCGGCGCGCGGTTCGAATTTCGCTTCATATTTTCGACCTGCAAAAATTTAAGTTCTTCAGGATTTTGGCCTACTGCAGGATTATACAGCCTGTTGGAGCTAAGGACTGAATTCAACTAATCATTATCTTCCCCTGCACTACTCTTCAATAGAAATTTAGCAGAACTCGGGTCATAAATTTTGTCGATTCTGTTGCTTGCGATCGCAGAAAGGCTGGTCGTCTGGCAAACAACACACCTAGAACTTCTAAAAAGGCTGAGTCATTTTTGTGAACTTAGTTACTCGTTGCGTCATCGTCTGAAAGTTCTCGTCTAAATTTATATATTCGAAAGTTTGTCGATATGATGGTTGTATCCAAATTTAGGCGTTTCCTTCTACCGGAAGAACTTCGTAAGTCTTTTTCTCTCCTATTAAAGGCAACATTCTATATCGGAAAGTTTATTAATGTGCATCTAGAAAATTTGAGTAAAATGTTGCAGTCTGCACGCGAATTCCAAAATGAGGCTGGGGGTCTCACAATTAAGAAGCCGGTACGTTCACCTCTGGGTTACTGACCCACGCCCGGGAAAGTGTTCTCAATATGCCGTAAATTCGTCAGACCAGACTTTATGTGGAAAATTGGTGTATTGATTAGCAAACGAAGTTGTATCAGCTACCGTGGCTGAAAGCCACCAATTCAGCCGCCCACATCTAATTACCTGTCCCGGCAGCCGCCATCCCTCTGACGATGATCAAAAGACTGACCACAATTTATTTCTTTTTCACCTCCCTCCCTCACCCTGACAACCGTACGATTTGTTCTACTTTCCTGCATATTTGACTTAGTAACACAGTGATATAAATGTCAAGGCCTGAGGATAATTTATCGAAAGCAAACGTATGCTCACCAAATTCTCTTTTGGATAATTTTTCTGCTCGAAATCAAAGAACTCGGTTTTCTCTATAGTGGAGTATTTTTGCTGGATTTGTTTACTTTTAGCCTCATTCTAAAAAGGCAAATTCACAACCGTGTGGCCATATGAATATAAAGGTATTGCGAAAACTGCCAGTTTTCTGTCTATTGAATTTCTAGATTAGGCGTTAGCGGAAACTATATCCTACAAAGGTATTTTGCCCATGTTATATATATATATTGATCATGTGGAACCGACAAAGACAAGGGAGACCGGAATGGCCATTTCTGGCTTATTAGCCGTCATCAGCCAGTCATACCCAATCCCAAGTGTGGAACACCTGGGATTCGGTTCCACATTATCAACATATGCTACACGTCGCTATGCGACTGCCTGTGAGTACTCTAGTCTGAGTTCCAGGGCACAACGGAACATAAATGTTCCTTAAGCAGATCGGTGAGCCACACACTATCATATATATATATATATATATATATATATATATATATATATATATGTGAATGGAGGAGAAAAATGGTGGCTCAATTTCAAAAGTCCGACTGACAAAGGAGTCCTCTATTTAAGCACAATCAATTTATCGTTGAATTTGTTCTAGTTTATGAGTCATTCAATCATTTTGAATGCCCTGGGTATTTTTCATCCTTGGTTTGGCCTCAAAGGACTGTGGACGTATGCATGTGGGCACAGAGTTACTCGCATAGGTCTTCCCAGCCTCGATTTTGTTGGCGTAGGATTTCTTCTTCTTCATCTCATTCTTCTTGGTCCTCTTCATCATCTTCAAAACTGTCTCCGTGTTGTTAGCGTGCAGCTCCAAGGAAATGGTGAGCTGCAACACTGTCTATCTCTGTAATCTCCATATTCTTCTGCTTTCTTTCATTCTTTAAAGGATATTTAGTCTGCCCACAGCCGTATTCAGTACTTCGTAGCAACCTGTGAGGTTGGGGTGGCATCCTTATTTTTGAGCTGGCAGGATGGTGGTCTGTCAATCATCCCGCAGTGTTCATAACCTTTGTCACCAAAATATTATGATGATCAGATTTCCTGACGATTACGTGGTCCAACAGTTTCTAGTGAAATTAGCAATAATACATTACCATGGCTTCCTCCGGGTTCGGAAGGCAAAAGACGGTGTTGATGGTGGGTGTTGCGCTTGTCTGATGCTACCGTGTCGACTTGGCACCCCTTTCCAGATGGCATGATCTGTGCATACGCGGGCAAGAGACTAGCACTCTGCTTGTCTTCATCGCAGACGTGAGGAGGGCGTGTAGACTGTGACGAGTTTCTCCTCACCCAGTGGGACAACATGGTTTTGGGCCGATCATTGATTTCATGCGAGAGAGAGAGAGAGAGTGACCGAACAAAAGGTTGTTATACGATGTCATTTTGATGGTTTATGTGACCCCAGCGTCTCGGCTCTTTACCGCTGAAAGTTCTCTACAGCAGAGGGTGGTAAACGCACCTACTATCTTCAGATGCCAGCAGATCCTTATGGGGATTTAACAGGAAGTTACAAAGGAACTCACAAGCATCCTGATCGTCTGCGGTACGTTTGGCGAGTTTCGTCATATAAATTATTTATGCATTTTAGAGGAATTTTCGGTTTACGTTGAGAACTCGAGCTCCGGGAACAAACAACTGATTTATCAGAGCTTTTCGACCCAGTTCTTGGCTTTTTCTGCAGAGCTGGGAAATGATTTAGAAAACAGGCAGTTTACATTGTGATCTAATCATTCAGCTCGGTTTATTTTTACTCTGGTTAGCTTTATCGACATGCGCAGTAGCCATCAAAAATGTGGCTGAGTTGCTATTTTCAGGTTGGCTGCGTAAAGCTCAGTATGCGACAGCGAGTTCTCATCACCCGTTTAACAATGCACGATGTACTTCCTCTGATTCAGATATAGGCCCAGAGTTCAGAAAAAGGAACTTTACGTCCCAAAGCTCAACGTTTGTGCTAAGCTAATTGGAGCCTAGCATTGGTTAGGCTCAAATTTTTTCGAAAGAGTATACCGCTAAGCTCAAAACTATTTTTGAACTCTCTCGGAAGCGATCCAACCATCCTGCAAATAGTATTTACAATTCAATTTATAGTCTCTAAATATAACAAATTTACTAAAATGAGTCAATCCTTTACAACCACTTCTAAACCGAGGGCATGAAACTGATTGTTTATTTGGGTTTCCACAAGGTTCAGAACCTGAAATTCACCCTCATGGGTGCACTCGCATGCTCTACACTTGCGTGCACTTGCAAAATGAATTGCGAAGGTCAACTTTTCAGACAAAAGTCACAAACATGTTTGTTTTACAAAGTAATCGCACCACTTAACCGAGGTAATCACAGTTGGGTGACGAAGAACAAACTACAATCCCGACACTTCCTGGTGCAGTTCTTAAAAACAAATTCACTCTCCGGCAGAGGAGTCGAACGGTACATTGAATTGCAAAGATCCCTCAAAAGAAAAATTGTTACAAAGTTGGTGTAAATCAATAGACCAACAATCTGGTTTGGGACCACCCAGAATGAGCTGTTGAGATAAAATCTAGATAAATGGACAGGTGAGAGTGAAGGTCTTTTATGGCGGACATTTATCACTACGTGTTTCGTCTTTTACTGCTCCTGCTGGTCTCAGTGACCGCTTCTGTAAATGGGACCAACTTTGCTGACCCGGAGGAGTTCAACACTCTGATTCAGTCCAACGCAGACTGCGGCATGTTGCACTGGTCAGATCTGTGTCTATCCCCTTTTGCCCGTCTCCACACTTGGTTCCGACGTGGATGTCATCTTTGTCAATGCCTCCCCGGTCGACAGCTGCAGTGTCGCCGCATACGGCGGTGTCGCCGCGTGCCCCGGCTACAGTGTCGTATCATCAAGATTAACCTTAACTGGCAGGAGAGAGTTTAATGGGATCAGGGAGGGCAGAATTACGTCAAAATACACCAACCGTTTATTTCCTTATATTGGATAGGGTCTCAAATTTCCAAAACCGAAGCTGCGGATTATGCGTTTGTCATACCTACTCTTTTCCTGCTTTTTATTTAAATTATTAGTGAAACAAGAGTATTTAAGGTGTTGCATTTGGAATACAATTAAGCAGTATCATGGGTATGTTTTCCTCCTCTAACTGAATAAAAACCGTTGGGGCTAGGACAATGAATGTACTTTGGAGGGCATCCAAAACAACGATACTACTTTTTTGTAGGCAAGCAGTGTGGTAGTACTACGCTATCCTGCTAAACACACTTACTAGTCACTCTTCCTGTTCAGTTGACCAGGTAGCAATCACGAAGCAAATCATCGCGGTGGGCAGAGTGCTTGTTTTGGCAGTAAAACATTACCGACAAAGACCGGAGAGACTGGAATGACCATTTCTGGTTTATTATTCATCATCAGGTGGCCATACCCCAACGCAAGTGTTGTGCCACCCGAGGCTCGAACCCCCGACCTAGTGGTTAGAAGTCCAACGCTCTAACCACTGAGCTTTGGACTTCTACCTAACATGTCGCGAGTTCAAGCCTCGGGTGGCGCAACACCTTGGGTTGGGTATGGCTGGCTAATGAAGGCTAATAAGCCAGAAATCGTCATTCCAGTCTCTCAGGTCTTTGTCGGTAACGTTTTACTGCGTATTCTACTAGCCGCCGTGCGGCTGATGGCGGGACGCAAGAATGAGCCCAAGGCAAAACGGTTCAACTAATTCCGTAAGAGATAGGTGAGTGCCTATCCAGCAAAGTGATTGCCAACGCTCGCGGCGAGTTTGCGATGAGAAAATTTAAGGAACAACGCACCACCATCAAATTCTCTTTTCTTTTAAATCACCCAAAGCCTCGGTAAGGAAGCTTTAAGTCGGGCTGGAATGTAGGACTGGTTTCTCCGGTGCAGAAATGGTGAAATAAGCGCCATGTGAAATAAAGTCAGTGTCTGCTGGACCAGTTGACTAGGTGATAATAAATTTGGTGGGCTCCTGTGATTGGCTGTCGCTGAGGTTGCAGACATGCGTGTTTGGACCACTTATGTGCCGTGACCATGCGGTCCCTAGCGCGGCGTAGCCTTATACGCGCTGGAGGCGCTGGAGGCGCTGGAGGCGCTGAGGCGCTGCAGACCCATCCAGCACTATTTGTCAGATGCCGAAGGTCACACAGTTCAACTCTTTGTAGGAGTATGCTAGTATTTTCCGTCCTCTTCTTCAACTTCCTGTGGGTCGCAACTACAACAGTAACGCAACTCATTTAAGCGGATGAAGGGGCAGAGTGGACTGTACATTGGAGTGCTACTTGTGGTTTTTTCCTGCCATTAAGAATACTTGCTAACGTCAAGTCAATGAACTCTAGTGATTAAGATCGAGAAATTATGTGATTGGGTAACACAGCTTAGGAGATTTCTCTAGCACCAATGGGGGTAAAGATAATTTGTACGGCCGCCTCAACAGGATATGGCAAAGGGAACCGTCCACAATACATGTGGATTTGCCCTGAACTCCAAGGAAATTATATTCAGGATTAACGTGAGGGTAAGGGCTAAATTAACGGTTAGATTTAAATTTTATGTTAAGGTCAGAGTTGAGGATTAGGGTCATGAGTAAGCTAAGGATTACGGTTATTACCGTGTTAAGTGTAGAGTTTTAGGTTTAGGGTAGGGTTAAGAGTAAGGTGATAATTTAGTTTGCTATTAGGGTTATTTTTCGTGTTAAAGACACGGGTATAGTAACGACTCCTGAACGTTACCATGCGGCCACTGTTTTAAACGGACAGGGCGGTTCCTACCCTACCCCATTGACTACACGTGAGCAGATAATTCCACGCCTCTCCTGCCATCAAAGACAGAACAGGCAATAAACGGACAGGAGTTAGAGTGAATCTTAGAAAACACAAACGCAGATAGCAGTAGTAACTTCATGGTTATTGAAGACCAATGGAACATCGTAGGATTGTTCCACTGAGTAGTGTTCTACTAAAGTAAAAAGCTAGAAAAAGCGTTGGCCTGCATAGTTCACATGCCCCAAACACTATGAAGTATAGAAGGATTAAGAGAGAGAGAGAGCCAACTAAGTAAGAAACTGCTCCATTGACAGTTTGACGGTTGCAAGCGATGACCTTCACCGCGTGTGTCTCACAGAACTATGACTTGCACAGCATCTCATGCACTATCTCCTGTTCCACTCCCCCTTTTATTCAGCTTATTACGACGAAAAGGCCATATCAAGACAACAGGGGGGGGGTGGTGTGGACACTGTTGACAAATCTAAAAAAACGTCAACGCGTGTCAAAATTCTCTCGCATGCGGGAGAATCCCATAAGGATCACACTACGATGTTTACAAGGCTTAATTATCTACCACACTGACAGCACAGGTGATGTCTAAGAGCCCCAGACCTGCGTGCTTCGCTGGCCTCCTGTCGCTGCATGTCGCAACTACGGGGCCTTTACTCGGCGAATTTTATATGCAAGCATATGGTTCGTGGGTTTCTGTGGACAATGAGTCTTTTTTTATTTTTCATGCATGTTTAAGTATCAGTATCAGTATATTTGAGGGAGAGGTAGGTGAGTCACCTTTGAATTCCCTAGTTGTACATGCGACTTGGGGCATCAAAAAAATAGTATCTCGATATGTTTGCGAGGCCAATTGATATGAGCCAACTGGCTGGAACGTAGTTGAAAAAGAGCAGACAGTGAAAAAACTCAGTGATATTTAGGAGAAAAACTGTCGCCCTTGGGAGGTCCAACGGGGCATCGCGGAGGTCACATGAATCAGCACCGAAGTGCGGAAGGTGCAGCCAGATGCTCCCTTGCTGATTGCAGAGTCCGTTGAGTGATTTCAAAGGCGAAGATATCCGCCCAGATCATCCTCGGTCCGTTGCGGTTAAAACCAAGGGAGAACGTTCATACACCGCATGGACGATGGCCGCCAGGTCCAGCTGATGCGAACACTCACGGTGTCACCAAGGTGTGCAAATAATTAAGCAGCGAAGACCTCAGGGACCTCAGCATGGGAATTATGGGAGAGTGCAAGCCCTCGAACGAAAATAACAAACAAGAAATGTTACTCAAATATAGCTAATAGTATCCTAAATACCTTATTTTCTGACGTCACTCTTGCAGCTTTCAGTTCGTGTTGTAGCTCGCACCATTATATCGATCTAACTTTCGCTTAAAAACCTCCAAGGAGTCCGACATAACAACATCCAGAGGAAGATTATTCCAAGCTTCAACTACTCTTTGGAGAAGAAGTACTTCCGAGTGTCTAGCCTTGCTCCAGTCACACGTAATTTGAGAGGATGACCTCTCAAGTTCGTTGTTGTTGCTAACTCGAAGAAATCCTGACGAGACAACAGTCCTGGACGCGTAGTATGCGGAATGTTAGTATCAGGTCTCCACGAAGCTGTCTATAGCGCAAGGGAAAGAGATTGAGATTCGACAGCCGTGTTTCATAAGGCTGTGAGCCATGTCCAAGGACAAGTTTGGTTGCTCGCCTTTGGACCTTTTCGAGGATGTTGATGTCCTTCGCCGCCCAGGGTCTCCAAGCTTGGATAGCGGACTCAACTGCGGCCGCACGAATGTTCCGAAGACTTGAGCGAAGCAGTCGGTAGTGAAGGCTGCAAAAGCTCGTTTAACGAGGTACAGAATCGACATGGCTGACTTCGCTACCTTTGCGCAATGTAGGGAGGGTTTAAGCGAGGGCGTGATCCAGACTCAGGTCCTTTGGGCATCCACTTCTTTCAATGGAATGCCATTCAGACGGTAACCGTACGGTTCGAAGGATTGCTTTTCCGACTCTTATGATGTTGCACTTGCTCTCATTAAACGGCAAGAGCCAGTCATTTGACCATTTCTGGAGTCGATTTAAGTTTGCCTGCAAGTTCTCTTCGTCAGCCGCAGTTTGAATGACGCCAAAGTTTGAGATCATCGGCAAACATGGCAATATCGCAGTCCAGTTCGTTGGCACAATCGTTGATGTAGACAATGAACAAAATAGGGCCGAGAACAGAGCCTTGGGGAACACCACTCTCAACCTCAACCTTGGTCGACTGTTTGTCGCTGATATGGACAGTTTGTGAGCGGCCAGTTAAGAAGTTTTCTATCCATGTCAGAAGTCTACCTCTTACTCCTATGCGGTTGAGTTTATAAAGAAGGCGGTGGTGCGGCACGCTATCAAAAGCCTTTTTGAAGTCGATATAGACTGCGTGCACCGTATTTCCTCTATCGACCGCCTCAGTCCAACGTTCTAAACAGTAGAGCAAATTTGTGACGCAGGACCTACCTCTACGGAAACCGTGCTGGACCTTGGAAAGCAGTTGGTTATGTTCTAGGAACTGCATTAGTTTGCTTAATTATTTTTTCCATGATTTTGCAGCAAACTGAAGTTAGGCTGACCGGTCGATAATTGTTTGCAGAGACCCGGCTTCCACCCTTATAGAGCGGCGTAATCCATGTGGATTTCCAGTCAACTGGTCTGGAAGGATGTTTGGAAAAGCGTAGAGAGTGGTTTCGCCAGTTCTCTCGCGAGCTCTTTCAACAGCTTTGCAGGTACTTCATCGGGACCCGGTGACTTAGATTCCTTTAACCCCAAAAGTTCCTTGAGGACAATAGTCTCGGTGAAATGAACAGTCTCGACTATTGTATCCATTTCGAAGCCATCGGTAGGGTAATCGTATCTCGTTTCCTTTGTGAAAACAGACCGGAAAAATTCCGAAAGATGATCAGCCTTTGCACTGTCTTCAGTAAGGTCTATACCTCGGCGGTCCTCAGCAGGGGTATCGGATCCTTGTTCCGTGTATTCTGCCTGAGGTAACCGTTAAACAGTTTCTGGTGGCCCGGTTCAGCAGGTCCACTTCGAAATCCTGTCTTGTTCTAACAATAAGGCCCTTGACCCGATTTCTCTGCATTTTGTACGCATTTAGAGATGCAGGAGTTCCGTCCGTAAGCGATTTTTCCACAATCTCCGCTTTTTGTTAACTTCGATTTTTAAGGCCTGCGTAAGCCATCGCGGTTTGTTCGTTAACCTTTTTCTCAAAATCGGACAGTGATTTTCGATGAGCCAGTCCTCAGTCATGTTTCAAACGAATAAAGGTTCCCACTGAGTGCGCGTGAGTTCGGCCCTCATTCCACCGAAATTGCCTTGCCATATATTCCTTCTGACTGTTGTGGGTCTTTCTGGTATAGAAAATAGTGAGTACTCCCATCGCAGTACCACGTGGTCACTTTTACCTAGCGGCGGTAGACATGACACTTCGTCGATGCTGTCCTGCGACTTCGTGAGAACTAGGTCCAGGCAATTGGCCTGTTGTCCTTCGCACACCCTTGTTGGAAAAGTGACATGCTGTGTGAGAAGTAGCTTTAGCGTCGTGCTCAGAAGGCAACCGTCAAAGGCTAGATCAGAACTATGTGCGCAGGCCGAGCTCCAGTCGATGTGAGGCGCATTGAAGTCACCCATGATCAGGATATCCAACCGTGTAGCAATCTTTTCAAGCTCCTCTAGCAGGTAAGCATCGGCTACGGGTCTCTTCTCGGTGGACGGTAGACTGTCAGGACATCTAGACTTGATGAACCTGGCACTTTTATGGATAGCCATATCGCCTCGGAAGTAGACGCCAGTTTATAAGTTTTGTCTAAAACTGTAAGTTCGCTTTTCACATATGTGAGTACGCCGCCTCCTTGACGCTCTTTCCTGTCTTTTCTAAAAGTTGGTAGCCAGCCATAGTTACCTCCCGGTCGTCCACATGTTGGGACAACCAAGTTTCTGTTAGAAATTATATCAGGAGATAGATTGCAGACATGAATCTTAAGCTCGTCGAGCTTCGATAGCATACTCTGTGCATTGGTGTACATGAATGTTAGTTTTCGGTTTGCCCGGGAAGTGCTTACGGTCGGGCGCGAGCCCCGTTTACTGGGCCGACAGCGTGGTAATCCGGAACGGGCCTCTCCAGGGGAGAACAATGGACGATGGATCACTTGGTTGTTGTAAATAACCAAATTTGTTTCCCCTTCGCTGAGCCGCCGTCTCAGTTCGATGACAAGTTGATGGCGTTTTTCCGCTCCGCAGGTGAGAAATCCTGTTGAAAAAACTCCAGGGTTTGAGTTTTTAACTTAAAGCGCCTAGACAGAATGAGACTGGCTTCCTGGCTACTGGTCAAGATAACTTTTAGAGGCCTAGGACGTGTTGATTCAGATTGGCTCTCGGGCCGTTTTCCAAGGTGGAAGGCTTTTTCCAGTTCAATCGACGTATTGGGTTCCAGCATATTGTTCAAAAGTTCATGAAAGTGGTTCATGTCTTCGGAATATCGGTCTACTGGAGTTGTAGCTGTTGATTCAGGTAGTCCCTGTATTATGAAACTTTTTCTGTCAGTGGCATTTTTGTACCTACGACGCTGTCTTCCACTATCTGGTGGGAAGGTTTCACGTTGCGCACTGGTGATGATGGAGCAGATGCTGATTGGCTATATGTTGGCTTTGATCCGGTTTTTGGTTTCGGCGAAGTCCACGGCTTCGACGATTTTGAATCGCAGGTGGTAGTTCCGGTTGGGGAATCAATACCACTGCTTGTGCTTGGTGTGTGAATCTCAGTATTTCCTGTGGTGGGCAAGGCAATGGTCGAAGCCCCTTGTTCGAGCTTTTGAGGCATCTCTCGAAGTCGGTTGCCCATTAAAGTTTTCCTTCTTGGTGTCAGATTTGCGTTTAGGAAGGCTTTTGTTTTAGGCGGACTTTTGTCCTGCGCCATTGCTACTTGTTGTGCGGTAGCCGTAGCAGCTGCCAAAGTTGTTGTTGGGATACCCTTTGATCGAGTATTAATGGTTTTGCTCCTGGTAAGTCGCTCAGTGGACTCCTGAGTGGCATCTACTGCTTTAGAGGTGCCTTTTAACGCAGATTTTATTTTCTTATCTCATCCTCGAGCTGGTTTAGCTTCATGGACAGTTTCTGACAGCCACCACAAATGGCAGTGCCATCAATAGCGTGAATATTAATTTGAGAGCGCCCACCGCCGTGATGAGGTGGTCGAGTGGTTAGCGAGCGTCGCCATGGCGTTGGTGGTCGCGGGCTCAATCCCGGCTTGCGGCATGACTTTTTGAATTCTTGTGTGGTGACTTACGAACTAACGAGTGGCTAGGTTTAGGTTTACACTACCAGCGGTTTTACACAAGCAGTATATAAATTATCTATTCCGCCTTTTTGCAAATTAATGAAATCCTCGAACGTTCTTAACTACTCTGCTAGTGGAAGTTGTTAAAATATTTGTTATAACGAGTTACTCGATATAAATTGCACAATCAATTAGACAGAATATGGATAATGAACGACTCAGCCTGTTTTGTAGATACTCCTCAGAAAGCCTGACGAGCAGTTAGAGACTGGATTGGACTAGTAGGTTGTGTAGGCCAAGCCAAGATTTCCGGCAGGTTGCTCTATTTGGAGAACTGTCCTAGCCAGATAGACAAAATATGGATCATGAAAGATTCAGCCTGCTTTGTAGATACTCTTCAGAAACCCTGACGAGCAGTTAGAAAAGGGATTGGACTGGTAGGTTGTGTAGGCCAAGCCACGATTTTCGGTAGAGTGCTCGATTTGGAGAACTATCCTGGTCAAACAATGAGGGTTCCGAAGGCAACTGGATGGAAGATTCAATTAATTGATTCAATAATTTGAACCAATTAATGTCTATGGACTGTTTGTTTCAGTGCAAAGACTCGATCAAGATCGGTCTTCTTGCTGCTAAAAATTTAAACCACGCGGCACCCGTTCAGTTCAGGGAACTTGTCTCCTGCGTTGGTTTGGCCAGTTGATTTCATGCACGCGATACTATTGGTTGATGGTTTTTATTTGGGCGTAGTATATAGACAGAGTGTTTACGTGCATAATTTCAACGAATCTCACTTTATACCTAAGAGAATATAAAGGGTGTAGGCCGTATAATGGCGTGGGAAACGTTTATCAGAATGTCAGAGCGCACGTAAAGATTTGACAGTTCCACCGTCGAGTTCGACGATGTCCACCACGTGCCTCATAGCAGGCTGAAAGTAAGCGGGCTGAATTGCGTCTAAATTACTTTTAACTTATAGTGCTGAACTCTTCCCCGCCCGTCCCTATTCTCTATCAAGACAGGGTATAGTAGATCGGAGGGAGGTTTGTGCGCATAAGATTTTAACATATATAAGGATTGCTATACACAGACACGGTTTTTAATTTGCGGAGCTTCACACTGCGCGGTCCAGGAGCACTCACTATACGACCCCGTGAAAGCATTTTAAAGATTTCGCTTTAGAGTCCACTACCTCCATATTTCACAAAATCAGATTTTGAAATGGAATGAAAATAATTCCTCGTACTCAAATGTTATTAAATAGTGCTAATTGAAAATATCATAAATTAAGGATAGCGATGGATTAAGTCCTGTAAACGACACTCGCCTGCTAACAAATTGCAAGTCGGTGGCATTAACTGTATGGATTCATAGGTTTTATTGACAGGTTAAAATACTCATTTGATCCAGTTGCAGAAATCTCAGCCACCTCGGTGGTATTCAAATTCTCGACAGCAACGTCAAGGTTTGAGTACAGTAAACCACCTAAGCTTCAAGGCACCACAGGAAGCCGTGAGTTTAAACGGGGGTTAAAGCCTTGCTGCCATGGGATCGAACGCAACCGGGGCTGCTAGGTTTCTCACAAATGGGGCAAAAGAATATGCTAAATGTGTCAAAACGACTATTACGTAGGTGAGTCAGGTAGTCAGCTGATGGAAAACTGATGGAAAACAGCTGATGGAAACTGACTTGGACAGTCACTACACTGCATTAGAATTGTGAACTGAAGTGAGGCTGACCACGTAGCTCTCGGTGAGGTCTCGTGGCTCCGGTGGTTAGCGAGTTGACTGACTTCCAGCCTTGCTGTAATGGGTACATAGTCAGGAATTAGCCCAAAACAGACTGTATAAATCTACCAATATTTTCTGTCGTATCTCCTCTCTGCAATTATAACTTGGCCGACTTCTGCCTGGTAATTGGTTGCCTGTTCGGGACTTTTGCCACCCATACGGAGCTTGTTTACTTCGGGAAGCCAATAGATCGGTGTGCGCCTATTCCTGTTTGAATAAATACCCGATCTGCAGTGACAGAGAATGACAGGTGGTGAGGCACTGATGAAAATCGGTTTCGATGAAGTGCTTACGACCCATCTGCTAGACGCAGTGTGTGGACTGTCTGCGCCGTACTCGAGCGCATGGTTGTGTTTCCAGTCCCAGTTGGTAGTCAGGGTTATGATTGGCTGAATGAAAGCAGAATAAGCCCGAAACAGACTGTATTCATCTACCCATATTTGCGGTCGTCTCTCCTCTATGCATATATGATGATAGCATAGCTATTGTGCCGGCTGACAAAGGTGGCGCGACTGTCATTATGGAAAAGGTTGACTACATCAAAAAAACTAATCGAATCTTCATCGATCAAGACGCCTACACATCAATCGCTGCAGACCCAACAAAAAAGCATGCCGCAGCCCTGAAGAAGAAAGTGAATGAGGGAACGTTCTTAACTACGTCTGTTAGTGGAAGTTTTTGAAAGTATTTGTTATAACGAGTTACTCGATATAAATTTCACATTCAGATAGACAGAATATGGATCATGAAAGATTCAGCCTGCTTTGTAGATACTCTTCAGAAACCCTGACGAGCAGTTAGCAAATGGATTGGACTGGTAGGTTGTGTAGGCCAAGCCACGATTTTCGGTAGAGTGCTCGATTTGGAGAACTATCCTGGTCAAACAATGAGGGTTCCGAAGGCAACTGGATGGAAGATTCAATTAATTGATTCAATAATTTGAACCAATTAATGTCTATGGACTGTTTGTTTCAGTGCAAAGACTCAAATAAGATCGGTCTTCTTGCTGCTAAAAATTTAAACCACGCGGCACCCGGTCAGTTCAGGGAACTTGTCTCCTGCTTTGGTTTGGCCAGTTGATTTCATGCACGCGTTACTATTGGTTGATGGTTTTTATTTGGGTGTAGTATATAGACAGAGTGTTTACGTGCATAATTTCAACGAATCTCACTTTATACCTAAGAGAATATAAAGGGTGTAGGCCGTATAATGGCGTGGGAAACGTTTATCAGAATGTCAGAGCGCACGTAAAGATTTGACAGTTCCACCAACGAGTTCGACGATGTCCACAACGTGCTTCATAGCAGGCTGAAAGTAAGCGGGCTGAATTGCGTCTAAATTACTTTTAATAGCCAATAGATCGGTGTGAGCCTATTCCTGTTTGAATAAATACCCGATCTGCAGCGACAGAGAATGACAGGTGGTGAGGCACTGTTGAAATTCGGTTCGGTGAAGTGCTTGTGACCCATCTGTTAGTAATAGTGTGTGGACTGTATGCGCCGTACTAGAGCGCATGTTTATGTTTCCTGACACAGCTGGTAGTAAGAGTTATGATTGGCTGAATGAAAGCAGAATAAGCCCGAAACAGACTGTATTCATCTACCCATATTTGCTGTCGTCTCTCCTCTATGCATATATGATGATAGCATAGCTATTGTGCCGGCTGACAAAGGTGGCGCGACTGTCATTATGGAAAAGGTTGACTACATCAAAAAAACTAATCGAATCTTCAACGATCAAGACGCCTACACATCAATCGCTGCAGACCCAACAAAAAAGCATGCCGCAGCCCTGAAGAAGAAAGTGAATGAGCTCACCCGACTGAAGCTCATAAGGCCTGCTGATTCCAAATGTATGATTCTTAGTGACCCTCGTATCGCACATGCGTATGGCCTTCCAAAGGTGCACAAAGCCGAAGCACCACTGAGAATCATAGTACCACTCATTGGATCACCCACGTACAACCTTGCCAAATCGTTATACAGGTACCTGAAGCATCTGACTGATGGATCGCAATATAGCGTCAAAAATTCCCAAGCCTTCCTTCAGCAGATCCAAGGTGTCAATGTAAGTCCTGATGAATTCATGCTATCATTCGATGTAGTTACCTTATTTTCCTCAATACCGCATGACCTGGCAATTGAGAGTGTAGCTCGACGCCTACAAGACAATCTTGTCGATATGCCATTGCAACACGTTCTAGATATGCTTAAACTCTGTCTGAAGAACTATTGTCAATTCGATGGAAAATATTATCAACAGGTTAAGGGCACTCCAATGGGCTCGCCGATATCGGGTCTCTCGCGGAACTCGTATTACAACAATTAGAGGAGAACCTAATGCGAACTTTCAAGCCAAAATTGTGGCTCCGGTATTTAGATGATATCTTGGTTATCATGAAAACCTGTGAGGTTGAGCAGCTGCATCAGAGTCTGAATAATATTTTCCCCGTTATCTAACTTACTCGCGAAGAGGCAACGAGAAAAATCGTCCCGTTTCTAGACGTGAGTATTCGAAAACTGGAGAATGGTGATCTGACGACAAGCGTGCACCGCAAAGGCTCAAATGCTGACATCATACTTAACTATGACAGCAACCATCCAGCTAACCACAAAAGGAGTTGCGTCCGAACGCATTTTCACCGGGGTTTTCGCTACTGTAGCAGTGACGACCTTCTTAAGAAGGAACTTGCTTACTTGTATCGCTTATTCCGACTCAATGGATACCGGGTCAGCTTTGTGAAAAACTGCCTCAGACGCCAGAGACAACCACAAAGCGTCGAGTCTAATGGAGAAACAGTTTCGCGGAAATTCTACTGTCTACCCTACATGCAGGGAATTTCCAAAGCGATTGCCAGACAATTTAATCGGTTTGGCATCTCCCTCGCTCACAAACCGGTGTCCTCCCTGCGCGCAGCACTATCGCGAGTCAAAGACCCCACAGTAAAAGAGCACCAAAAGAATGTAATTTACCGCATTCCGTGTGCAAATTGCTCTAGCGCTTACGTAGGCCACACGGGTCGACAACTTGGGACCCGCATAAACGAACAAAAACTGGCCATCCGCCGACGCGATCCCTTGTCCCTCGTGTTTGCGCACGCCGTGGACTGTAACCACCGCTTCAATTGGAACGCAACCGAAGTGGTCACCATGGCTAACAACAAGCAGGCACGAGAATGCCTCGAAGCTTGGCACGCCAACACAAACAGCATATCGATCTTGACCCTCAATACGAAGGCCTGCGTGCCCGGCTCACAGACTTGCGCCCACAACCTAACCAGAGCCGTTAATTCTTTCTGGGCCATGTTGAATCTCACTGTCTAGCCACCCCCTCCCCTGACATGGCAAACAACAGTTGAGACTATTAACACCTCCAACATTGGTGCCCTTACCTCTGTCCCCATCCCGCATCGACGACCATTATGTTTACCGTCTACAGTCGCATTCAATTGCCACCCCCCTTCGCCTCCGACACAGTGACCCCTAACAGCCCCCCCCCCCTAACCGGTCCCAATCCAATTATGTGGCCATTCCTCACACCCCAGTTGGTTGTCTGTCCTTGTCTGTTCTGTAGCACAAACTGGTCATCTGACCATTTCATTTCTCCTCTGTTTATTTCATCTGACGACGGGTTGTTTTGACCAACTTAAAAATTCACGAGTAAAACTTGATTTTTCCGACGAACCTTCTTTCTTCATTATCATCTCGGAATGCATACTACCTCAGTTATTCAATATATATATATATATATATATATATATATATATATATATATATATATATATATATATATATATATATATATATATGGAATGGAACCGACAAAGACCAGGGAGACCGGAATGGCCATTTCTGGCTTATTAGCCGTCATCAGCCAGTCATACCCAATCCCAAGTGTGGCACACCTGGGATTCGAACCCGCGACCTTTGGTATTTGAGTCGAACGCTCTACCATTGAGCCACGGGCTCGTTGTTTTGTCGGTTGTGATCGGGAATATGATGATAGTGTGGGGCTCACCGATCTGCTTAAGGAACATGTATGTTCCGTTGTGCCCTGGAGCTCAGACTAGAGCCCCCGCAGGCGGTCGCATAGCGACGTGTAGCATATGATGGAATGGAATATATATATATATATATATATATGATGGAATATATATATACGATAGCTGTCCTTACTCATGAAATCTTATGGATTTTGAGTACTTAACGTTTTTCCAAAGTAAAGTAAAGGAAAAACTGGGAACGTTTGACCGGTTTTTCGACTTCGCTAAGAAGTGGGGACACAATTTCTGATGAAAATTAAAGAACTCACTTCTCTTTTTTAACGGAGTGTTTTTCGATACATTTGCTTACTTCTAAGTCTAGTTCTAAGATTTCAAGCGCAAAAGAGAGTGGCCGAACATATGCTAAGATTTTGCGATAAAATATCAGTTTTCTGCCTCTTCTGTTTCAAGTCTCCTTATTCATTTATAGTCAACTGCAAACCGAAATTGTCTTGACAGGCTTTGCGTACGCCATGACAGCGAAACGTGGCAGCTTGTCATCGCGTCTCGTATATATGCATGTTTATGTTCCTAACTGTCGGTGTGGTAAAACACAGTACATTCAAAAAAGTATATTACAGCGTTTTTTGGAACAAAATGTCATAAATTTGCAAAACTTAGTTTTTTAGACAAAATCCACCCTCATTTTTCCGAAAACAATGTGATCTGTCAAACCTGAATTCATCTGATTTACCTGAAAATAACACAAAATTTTCTGTTCTGCAAAGAGATATATTCCAAATTTTTCTAACTTATATTATTGTTCATTCATAGTACTGCACATGAAAGCAAAATGCTTTGATCCATAGCTTTTAATAGCGTAGAAAAATTCCTGGAGAGCAAGAAACGTCGGATATATATATATATATATATATACGCGGCCGCAGCAAGGTTCTACGGACTACAAAAAGTACACAAGGCTGGTATCCCCCTCCGGCCAATCGTGTCATTGCGCGGTGCACCAACCTTTCATCTGGCGAAATGGCTTTTCCGAAATTTGCGGTCGCTACCTCGGACGCGACCGCGATGGTCTGTTCAGCAACTCAATTCCTGCAACAGCTCCAGGGAGTGCAAATTACTGCAGACGAGGTGATGGTATCATATATATATATATACATAACCATACCACATGGCGTATATAGTAGCCAAAGGCATGATGCCCCATACAATTGCAGAGGAGTTAACACAACTGTGTGCAGTAGAACTGGCAATAATCATTCGGAAGAGGACCTCAAACAAGCTTTAATTAATGCGATTATCAAATAATGATATTCAAAGTCGAATAAGTTATTTGATCAAGGTGTTGCTGATATTAGAGCAAGTCCATTTAAAATCTCTCTCGCTCTAGTTGGATGAAACAAATGATTTTGGTACAGTGGATTCTCTAAACTGTGCTTTCGTTTCGAACAAACTACTTAAGTAGGGCTTTCGTATTAATTAGCATGCAACCTAATTTCAACGATATTTCAGCCACATCAGGATGTCCGATTTTGAATGAGCTTCATTCTGACCACCGGCAAAGAATTTACCCCTGTAAAAAATGGCTACTTAATTAGCATATATTTTTCTATTGGATTTTTATGCCCTTTTTCATATATTATATAGAAAACGTATGCAAAATATGCTTTTCTGTGCTCATTTGGTGGCCAATATAAACCACTTCAAATTTTATGTTTGTAAAAAGCGTATCTTTTGGTTTTAAATTTTCTGATTATGAAATTTTTAAGATCATGAAACTTGTATGCGTAAACATCGAATTAATAAATTTACTAATGATGCATATAAAGTTTAAAACCTGATCTACACCTGTTGTACACATTTACGAGAACTACGTGACTTCTTCCGCATAGGGTAGATAAATTCTTAAACAGAATGTATCCATAAGGTAGTTTGGAAAACATGAATTTAATTCCAACGTCCGGTTAAGTTTAAAATTTCTATTTTCGTTCCCTTAAAGAAAATCATAGTAGCAACCGGCCGGAACGAAGGACGGTGCTAGTCGCTCGGAAACTGGCGCGCTACAAGGTGCACATTGCTGCTCTCAGCGAGACCCGATTCTCTGAACAGGGTCAACTGGAGGAGATGGGTACCGGTCACACCTTCTTCTGGAGCGACCGGCCAAAGGCAGAACGACGCGACGCTGTTGTCACCTTTGCAATCCGTAACGACATCGTCGGACGTCTGCCCTGTCTGCCACAGGGTATCAATGGTCGCCTGATGAGCCTCCGCCTGCCTCTTCGGGGAGACAAGTACGACATTATCATCAGCGTCTACACCTCCCCAATGACGAGCTCTGATGCGGTGAAAGACAAATTCTACGAGGACCTGCACGCCTTGCTGGCAACTGTGCCGAAAGAGGACTAGTTAATTGTCCTTGGTGACTTAAACGCCGCATCGGGCACAGACCACGCTGCCTGGCAGGGAGTGCTGGGTCCCCACGATCTCGGTAGCTGTAACGATAATGGCCTCCGTCTTCTGCGAACATGTGAGGAACACCTTCTCCTGCTGACCCACACCTTCTTCCGCCTTCCGACGCGGGAGAAGGCCACGTGGATGCACCCTCGGTCGCGGCACTGGCAGCTGCTGGACTACGTTCTCGTCCGGAGGCGAGATCGACAGGACGTGCTGGTGACCAAGGCGATCCGGGATTCCGATGGTTGGACAAATCACCGCCTCGTCATCTCCCAGATGAGGCTCCGACTTCAACCCCGACAAAGGCCCCAAGGTAAGCGACCGTCACGTAAGGTAAATACTCTTTTGTTAAATCTGCCTGGTCACTGTTTTGATTTCAGCAACCAAATAACCCAGAAACTGGAGAACCTGCATGCTCCAGATAATAATGTCACCGTGGAAACACGATGGTATCAAATGCGAAATGTCATCCAGTCCACCGCCCTCGAAGTCCTTGATCGCGCATGCCGTCAACACCAGGACTGATTTGACGACAATGACGCCGACATCAGCAGCTTACTCGCGGAAAAGAATGGACTACACAAAGCCTACATAGACCTTTGGACTGACGCCACCAAAGCAGCCTTCTTCAGATGCCGCCGCCATGTACAGCAACGGCTGCGGGAGATGCAGGATGCCTGAATGATCAGAAAGGCTGAGGAAATCCAGAGGTATGCAGACCGCAATGAAATGAAAAACTTTTTCAAAGCCATCAAAGCCATCTTCGACCCTTGTATCAAGGGGGCCGCACCGCTGCTCAGCTCTGGCCAGAACTAAACCTCCTATATGCTAAGGAAAACGTCTGCTCTTTGACGGACCGTCACTTGATTACCAGAATTGAAAAGATGCTGACTTACCCACAGGTTGTGTTCCATTAGTTTAGGAGAGGTCCAAACAATTATTTTTGCCTCTTACTCTGACACAACTACTTTCTTATGAAAAGTAGTGAAGAGTAGACAGTATCCAACATGTTTTGCCAGTCAGCGTCTGTCAAAAGAGTATTTTGGAACAAAGTTGACAAAACTTAATTTCTGTTCCATGCTTATAATAATGCATTCTTATATAAATAATATTTCATTCTGTTCATTTGCCAACCGGTTTCAGCCAATTTTTAAGAAATTTCAGCCTACGGGACTCCGGGGGAATCACGCTTGAAGTTTTAGATTTCTTCGGCCCCTACTCAAACGGCTGTTTTAGGATAAACTGGTGTCTAACTTCAAGAAGGAGTTCACCGCAAACATTTCAATGAATGCTGATAGGTTTTTAAGATGTCGTACTACGTGTAACCTAAAAGAGACTAAAATAGTAAATGAAGGGATACGAGAAAGCATATGATCTTAAGTGTTACGAATATTGCGTTAAATTGTCGCGGCCTGACAGATGGTATTAATTACTGACACCTCATCATTTACGTGGCCTCAATAAGTAATTTTGTAGCAACATTTCACTGAAATTCTCAGCTCCTGTGTTTTAGTTAAACAAAAGTTTTGATCAGGGATACTCAAGAACCGGCTTGAGCCGAAGTAAATAAACATTGGACCTGAAAGCTTAAAGGATTTCAGCTAAGAAAGACTTTGTTCCTAGTTTTGTTATTTTAGCAGGTTTTGCAGTCTTCAATATCAACTCAGGCAAAAATTGTAACCTAACCTAAGGGTACATTGCAGTAAATGCTAGGTAATTTTGATAAAAATGTATTTTTCCGGGCAATATGCCTTCGTCTCTTTTGAGAGCTATTGTTAATTAACCAACGACCAGTTAATACTGGTACGGTTTACGAATAGAATCACATACCCCAAAATTATTTCCGGCACTTTATCATCGTGTACATAAAAGTTCGCTCTAATGCTTAAACACAAAACAGTTAACAATTTTGATTAAAACGTCATCTCTCCTATCTCTACCCCTCTTCATTCTCAACGTGTAGGCATTTTGTCTAGACGTGAGCGTCATCAAACCTCAGCCACCTATTTTACTCATGAGTTCCCTATTGTCCCCTCGACTATATAGCTCCGCGTGACAACAGCCCTAGCAACTACCGCTGACCTCCTCAATGTAAATAACTCACGTTCTCTTCGGCTACTTCAATCGTCTTGAATGACCCGCTGGCAGTGTCGTGCCGTCAGAGCTGAGCAGCGGTGCGGTCCCCTTGGAACACGGGCCGTAGATGGCCTTAATGGTTTTGAAAAAGTTTTTAATTTCGTTAAGATCCGCATACCCCCGTATGTCCTCAGCCTTTTGAACCATCCAGGCGTCCTGAATCTCCCGCAGCCGTTGTTGTACAAGGCAGCGGCATCTGAAAAATGCTGCTTTGGTGGCGTCATTCCGAAGGTCCATGTAGTATTTGTGTAGTCAATTCTTTTCCGCGAGTAAGCTGCTGATGTCGGCGTCATTGTCGTCAAATCAGTCCTGGTGTTGACGGCATGCGCGACCAAGGACTTCGAGGGCGGTGGACTGGATGACATTTCGCATTTGATACCATCGTGTTTCCACGGTGAAATTATTATCTGGAGCAATCGTCTTGAATGACCCGCTAGCAGCTGATTCGCATTGGGACACATCTCTGCAACCGTCATGGTTTTTATCAAGCCTGCTCGGTCAGACTAACATCGGGCTGAGGAGTCCAGTAGAAGACAGTAGTCAGGCGGCTGTTATAATTCAAATTTGCCCGCTTGATGACCGAAGACGTCGAGAATACCAAACACCGCATAACCTGAAGCACCGGGAATAAGCTCTGGGTTAGCAGGAGTTGAAAAGGGTTTGAAGTATGTCATTGCACTCAGTAAGGTAGAAGATTAATGTGGTTGGTAAACGTGCATAATAGAAACGGAAGGGAATTGAATATGCATGCATGTATAATGATAGTGTTGTGTTCACCGAGCTGGTTAAGCACCATGTATCTCCCGTTGTGACTTGGAGCTCACTTTAAAGGTCTCGCAGACGTTCGCATAGCGATGCCTGATATATGTTGATAAGATGGAACTGACAAAAACAGGGAGACGGGAATGACCATTTCTGGCATATTAGCAGTCATCAGCCAGCCATACCCAATTTCAGGTGTGCATCACCTGAGATTTGAACTCGCAATGTTCGGTCATGGAGAGTCACACTCCACCATTGAGCGACGAGCCCATTTTCTGGCTGTCGCGATCGGGAATATGCATTTTTATAGTGTGGTGTACATGGATCTGGTTAAGGAACATTTATGTCCCGCTGTGCCTTGGAGAGCACTTTAGAGCTCTGGCAGGCAGTCACCTAGCGACGTGTGGTATTTTTTGACAAGGTGTCTATTTAATAAAGGCCAATGATTTTGAAAGTTATTTACTCCGCCGACTCGCGCGTTAATCGGCACATCGAATTGGATGTCATGTACTACAATCTCAAAGAAAAATGGAAAATGTGCCAGTCAATCTGGAAGAGCTTTCAACCCACAGGGACAGGTATTGGCAGGAATGACTATGGAATATCGCTTTTTTCTGGTATACTTTAGATTCTAACTATTTTCTGCACTTGCTGCACGCCTGAAGACCGCCTTAGGTAGTTTATTTCCCCATTCATATGCATGGTAATAGTTCAGTGCACAGAAAGGATAAGTTACCGCAGGGAGGTTGATCCAGTTAGATGGGGCGGTGACCCCGACATGCCTGCTAAACAACCGGTGGGCCACAGCATGGGAGGGCCGTGCAATGTGTCAACATAGGGAATGGGTCCGCAAACTTTGCTCATATCCGGAATCCCTAAAAAAAACATGTTAAGGGTTCTCGCACCCCCTAAAACAGTTTCTCAAAAACGACTACAAAGTTGCGATTTCAGAATTTTGCTTCGATACACAAACGACACTAAATGGGATGAGCACAGTTAGTGCCTTTTCACTAAGCTTTAGGAACATATTTACTGACGAACACCAATACTGTCACAAAGTACTGCTTTCAAACTGCCTTTAAAGAACAGGATTTTTAGGCAGTGCTAAAAGATCTTCTCCAGTTCTTCATCATCTGACTTATTATCCAAATTGATGAAGTATGGCTTTATAATCCATGTTCCGAAGTTTACAATTTTTCCTTTATGGTACCCATCAAATTACTTTTATAATATCTCCAAATGATCCACAATTTTTTCACATACACTTGGAATTACAGATTTATTGTTATCAAGCATGTCTTCAAGTTATGCAGACTTCGTCTACTTCGTCAACACTAGTCTCTTCTTTTCTTCGAGACTATTTATCACCTCGCAGCATGTCCATGTATATACATTTTCCCCTGGATATGTCCACTCAGGTCATATATGCGAGTGATAATTTTACTCAAATAGACTAAAATTTAAATGACTTCTCATAAATTCATTACTCAAACCAGATCATAATCTCGTTCATTTAGAAATACTTTGACTTCTTCTCGCAGTTCAAAAATTCACGTTGAAGCATTCCCACATGACAGCCAGTGGACTACCTTATGGAAAATTACAACGGAATAATCACTTACAAATTCAAAATAAACGGATTGAAGCACATAAGTACCGTATGTCGATGCTACAGGTATTCTATCAGTTTAAATGTAAGTAAAGGTGCACAGCGAAATAATGAGTTGCAGCCGTATGTGCGGGCATTAACTACGAGAAAGAAAGAGAGAAGACTATATTATATAAGCAAATTAAAAATCCTTAATAAAAAACGTTACTATGATAAATAAGCTGTGCATTAGGGCTAAAATGAGAGCGCGTTAGAGCTTGGATCCCCAATCGAAGAACGAAGATATTTTATTTTGATGCTGCTGTTTTTTCCTAGTAGTGCGGAGGGTTCTATATGTCCCCAGGACCTAATTTCACCTATTTGTTGTTTTCAAACGGCGCTTAAAGTAGGATTCTTTGCTAAATTAATAAGCACTTTGAGTTTTCTACCGTGTACAAAATCTCAGGGAAAATAGAGGAGACGTCAACCAATTACTACCGATTGACGCTCATACTGATCGCTTATTGGTGGAAGCAGCAAATGGGTATCACTTTCATAGCACATTTGAAATGTTAACTGGTTTCGCACATTTACTCAACTCTGAGGATGACGTGGGGAACCAGCGTTGGAAACTTATTCAATAAAATTTGCCGCTTTTCCAAAAAAAACTTCTTTGCCTTCAAAATATATTTCTTGGTATGTCGGCATTCCGATTCATACGTAGGCATTTTAAATGTGTACCACTTTATACCGATTGTAAATATGCAAAAGATACATTTCATCACGAAAGTTCGAGTGACACCGTCAGCAGATGGTTTCATGTCAGGAAGGGAAACCTCCTCCACAGTGGACAGTCTGTCAACCCAAGGAGATCCATCGCTCGCTCTAGAACAGCTAAGACCCCGTGCGATTGCCTACAGGCTGATGATCAATATGGCCTTGTATTACCAATCCGTTTTAGTTTCCTCAGGCATTACTGTGAGAACTTGGAGATAATTCTTCAACCTCGGTTCCAAAGTTCCCCCGTTTTATCCCCACTGACTTGTATGAGCTATTCGAGGTAACATTTGAACCTAGACCCATCTATACGCTTTTTTATCACAGGTTATTCTTTTTAACCGTTTAGTTTCCGCAGACATAACTGTGAGATCTTGGCTCAGGAATGCATATTCGGTGCTGAGATTGGCCAAAGCAATCAGGCACTTGGGGAGTGCGGAGGCGAACATATTTTCCAACGCCAATGCCGCTGAGTCGGGTGGGCGAGCAATCATCACACCAACCCGAATTCTGCACAATTATACGGACATAGTCTGAGACACAAAAGTCTTATTTTGACACTTAAGGACATCCCCTCGTCTGATTATCAAAAAAATACCGATCATGTTTACTCTTCCGATCTGCTTAGCGAACTTTTCTATAACCGTAGTATTTTGGCAAAGGCTCTACTAATCACCGATTGGCAAAAAAATGTTTATAATAAATTCTCGTCCATGCTGTGGCGTAGCCTACAAATTTCAAAAATTATGTCAAAAAAAATGGATCCTAATAATGTTGACTTCTTTCAGAAGATTTACTCTGACCTAGAAACCGGTACTAAAATAGGACAAAGAGACGGAGCTTATCGACAAAGAATTTTGGTTTTTCTGAATGTTCAGGGCACTTGGTTGAATCCCGATTGTCAAAGCGTTTGGTGAATAATATCGACCACTTCTATGAAATGACCCTTGGTAGTCGGCAGAATGACTGTATTAATCCGCCATCTTAACGCTCAGCTTTCTTCTTTACTAAGAGTTCCGCAACTTTGTGTCACATGAGCAGTGAGGAAGTTTTGCGGTGGATCAACTCTTTTGTCTTTTCCAACGTCCTGGCTAGCTGATGACCAGTTTCGAAAAGTAGCAAAGAACTCTGTAGGTGCGGCGTCTGTTGTGCCGAAAGTGGCTCCAGGTTTCTAGGCCTGGAGGTCGGGTGCTGGCGAGGAGTTTATAAGAAAGGTTGTGGACAGGGAGCATGTCTGGGAATGCTCCCGTCAATATCATTACATCCTTTACCAACACCTGTACAGGTATCTGATTTGAATCGACCGATTTATAGGTTGTTTAATTGCAGCCTCTGATGGCAATCATGAACTAGATCAGCCTCACAGCCTCTTCTTATCCCCGCATACTCCTCCTATCGTACTAATGTGGAAGAACGAGTCTAACTTGATTTATCTTATCACCGTCATGCTTTTAATTGACCCCTGTATTGATTTGCTTTAAGAATATCGAAAGCAAACGTATGCCCATCAACTAGTCTTCTGAGTCCTACTTGTCTTTCCTCATTGCGCTCTAAGGTTTTGTTTCGGGTGTCGTTTTTTTATAGACGACCGATATTAGACATCTGGGAAACAGCAAAGCTTTCGGTGACATCCATCCGAAGATGTCCCATCGGCTTCTTAGAATGCGACCTCTAAGCCTATGTTTTTGTCACCTCCGGGATACTCTACTGATATGTACCTTACTGCACTATATGATGTCTTGCAGTTCACCTCTTTAAAGTAACTCTACTGTTTGAAAAAGTGCTTTTAAATGGCAAGCATAATCATTTGAGAAGAAAGAGGCTCTCTCGGTGGGAAAAATGTTTTAATCGTCTTACACCTTCCATTCACTCCCGAATTCATCATCCGAAACAATAAAAGGTAAAGGTTATGGATGGATGCTACGCAACCATGCATACCGCATTTTTAAAGACTTCACCAGGACTAAAAAAATAGTAAATATTGCGTGCATAAAATGAAAAGGCGTTTTAGTGAATTACTTGAACGTTTCAGGAAGATCTAGTTTCCCAAATAAGGACTGTGATAAAAAAACTTCACCTGATGTCTATCTCTAGGATGGAATGGATTGCACCTCAACAAGAGAGGGCCTGTATAATTTGGCTACAGATCTTTTTCTGATTATGTTTTGGCATGATGATGATTATGAGGAGGAGGAGGAGGATGAGGAGGAGGATGAGGAGGAGAATGAGGAGGATGAGGAGGAGGATGAGGAGGAATGAGGAGGAGGAGGAGGAGGAGGAGGGAGGAGGAGGAGGAGGGGAGGAGGAGGGAGGGGAGGAGGAGGAGGATGAGGGAGGAGGAGGAGGAGGAGGAGGAGGAGGAGGAGGAGGAGGATTGCCGATAAAAGCGAAAATGCGAGTCCCAATAAGTGATTGTGGAGAGATAGACGCGATCGCCTGGCGTTTCGGATTACAAATCGAACCCATCTTTACAGGCAGTATCATATGCGGGTAACTCATTTGCAGGGAGATGAAGTATTTATAGGATGCAATCGCTATGCTACTGTGGATCTATGGCAGTTAACGTCCCCTTCCCCTTCACCGAGCATGACTGTCTTCTAGTGCGCTAATTGTTTGATTGCCGGCGTGTGTTGGGGTTGGCATGATTGAGGGTTCGGCCATCTGGCACGACGGCATTGGAAGGGGCATTCGCCTTAGCGCTCCCCAAGCGGCTGCTATCTACGGCCAGACTGAGGGCCAACACCGAATGTGGGTCATTGAACTTGACTGGGGGGCCGGTTGACCATGATTCAGGCGATTCGCGGCTTACGCGATTATCATCTCTCGCGAGAATTCCGGCCTCATCGAACTTGAATTTGTCGTCGGTCCTCGTCGAATGAGCCGCAACTTGAGAATTGGCGTCATTTCGTCGCACTGTTGCCGCGTGTTCGGCAATTCGCATCCAGAGCAGTCTTCCGGTTTAGCTGACTTAGTTACTTTGCCCACAAATGCACCAGATCCGAAAAACAACTCCAGAGGTTTCTTGCTGTGGCAGTGGGTCCCTTGGCGGGCTTTTGAAATTGAGCCGCCATCTTTTCTGCACTCCATTCGCATGTGAATCCTCTTATATGTACGTCAAATTGGCCTATTTCACCCATTATATGCCGAATTTTAACCCTTTTTGTTTATTCGAACAACAAAATTGAGGTCATCAGCGCACGACGCTGGCACCATTTTGAAGGAAGTCCAAATTGATCGATATTTTGAGATGCATTCAAGTACGATGCTTCGCGGTGAATGGAAGACCTTTTTTGCTGAAAGTTTTGGAATTTTACTTTCACGATAAAGCGTAGCTCTTTCTCTCTCATTGCCTGATAAACAATGGTTGCCCCCGGTCTGTGTGCGACTCCAATTCCAAATGGGGTGAGAAGGTGGCTGATGGCCTCCAAGACCTTTTGACGTATGAAATCATCCGCAAATAGTTAGAGTCGGTGCGATTTTGTTGCTCACCTCGTTTGTGCATGCGCTGGTTGACAAAGTTGCATGGGTAGCGATATTCTTTGAAACCTATCGAAGATATTTTAATCCGGCAACCTTATCTCCCGCTTCACTGCAGTGTGTCTAAACACGCTGATATAACGTCCTTATGCAACTGCGTTTGTGGGTGATTGGGTGGTCGCTGTTGAAGTCTAGTACCTACACCACTTTCCTGAGTACTGTGATCTCTAGTCCACCACAATCTTCGCAAAAGACGAAGACGTCAAGGAAGGCCAGCTTGCTGTTTTCTTTCACCTCCATCGTAATTTGTATGTCCGGAAAGACACTGTTGAGACTTTCTTTAAACTAGAGCATTGATCACGTTTGATGACGACCAAGGTGCCATCAACACATCGAACCCAAAATTTCGGTCAGTGGTGTTTGATGACCAGCGACTCTACCCGTTGTAGGACCACCTCGGCTATGAGTCCAGAGATCGGTAAACCGATTAGTATTCTCTTCACCTGCTCATAGATTGTTCCTTCAAACTTTAAATGCACCCTGGGAAAGGACTTCAGTAGCTGAAGGACTTGGGCACGTCCGAAAAGATTATCGGTTTCATTATATTTGCTTCGTAAGAATAGTTCAATGGTGTCAACTGCCCGATCCTCGGGGAAAGGGAAGTAAAAAGGGACGTGACGTCGAAAGATGCCTCAATTAGCACGAGATTAACCCCTTTTAGTTTCTCCAAGAACTGTGCTGATGAACAGACCGTGGTTTTCGAATCAGCAGTCAGAAATTTGGGGTGCCTTTGGGTGACGATGGGTCGGAAAGGTGTATACCCTTCTAAGAGGCCATAGAACCGGGAAAAAGGCCGTGTCTTGGGCTCTGGCTATTCTTCGGTCGGTCGGCGTTATTGCACCCGAGTTCTCCAATGTCAGCATCGTCACATTAATTTCATGTGTCAGCGTTTTTACGGAGCTGGTTTCGCATGGGACGTAAAACTGGCCATCCTCCAGTAAGTTTTTGACCTTCTCAAAGTAGTCGGTTCTGTCCAATACGACGGTGAAACGCCTCCTCTCCATGGTCTTGGGTCCCCAAACCGATACATTATAGATTTCTTATGAAAACTAGCAGAAACGTTATAATTTTGGGCCAAATTTAATTTAATATGTAGTTTTTATTATAAAATATAAATTTAACTATAATATTTTCTAATTATTGCAGAATCACGGGGTTCTGAAAAGGATAAACGTTGCGAAGGTGTACCGCATCTTGTACAAACACAGTGCAGTACTTTACCTAAAAAGAATCGTTTCTATACGAAAGCGAATTTTGGGAAGGAATTTCTAAAAATATTTAGGGTATGTATTTAATTTGCCCAAAACAGAAGATGTTTCACCATCAAAACTTTTCTATCTGATTTTACATTTAAAAGCCTGCAAAATAATAAATTCCTTCAAAAATTAAACAGTTGAACAGATTTTTTGCGGATTTTGAAAATGTAGCAGATCTGTAAAAAAAATTCGAATACAAATTAATTAGATTGCAATAAAAAAATTATTAAACCTGAGACAAAAATACACGACGCATGATTATTTTACAAGCCTATATAAGTAATTCCTTCGAGGCAACTCACATGTCAAAATTGATTATAATGTATCATGAGATCAACACGAGGCATTTATGACTTCAAAAACTAGAATTCATGTACGCTAAGTAAAAGGTCTGCACTTAAACGGCGTTAGTCGGGCCAAGCCTTTCAAACTCTCTGGGCATGTGGTCTGCTCATGAAGAAGGATGTCCGCCCTGTTGCTGCCACCAAAAGAAGTCTTCTTTTACCGACCTCGAAGTCAGCACGCAGTCCTAGCTAAATAGCAATTCAAATAACCCCGAGGACCGGACTGAAAGGGGTGGACAAGACATATTTGTATGCTAGTTATTCTTACACTTATTATTTATGATGAAAATCGTTAATGTTGATGTAATTGTAGAGATCAGTCATTTTTACAAGTTGTGAGACCATACAACCGTAAAACGTTTGTTTTCCAAGGGGTAAGAAGTGCAAAAGGCTTTCATTTTTAAGATGGGGGAAGAAAAACCCTAGAAATCCCAATAAGGGTTGGGTTCTGCAAAAGATTAACAACAGAAAACAGTCGGCCAGCGTACATTCTGAGAAGCAAATTTTATAATCAATCAATTCTCGGGAGGGCGATGCCCTTGGGAACTCGTTCGACGCATTTGGCATGAACAAGGTAATGTGTGCGAAGGCCTAAACCCTCATTCTCAGAGCGAATTTGATCTAACACGAGGGGTGAGGGACACACAAAAGAGGCGTTTGATCTGAACCGAAACCTCGTTTACCGTCATAGATGGCAGCACAGGGTGACGCATTTTTATGTGTGTGCGTGCCCCTAAACAAGCCACGTGGTAGATGCGTTGGACTAACAGGGGGGGCACATCAGGTTGCGCTCCCATAACAAATGCCGAACATGTGGGGGAAGGGGTGGTGGCACGCCTAGGGGCTCCGGACGCGCCAGCAACATCCGCCCTCTCCCATCTCTGGTCGTCCTAACTCTGCCCTGTCTGCCGGCGAAGAACCAATTCTACGAGGACCAGCATGCTTTGCTGGCGACTGTGCCGAAGGCGGAGAAGTTAACTGTCCTTGGTGACTTTAATGCCCGCGTCGGGACGGATCACGCTGCCTGGCAGGGAGTGCTGGGTCCCCACAGTCTCGGTAGCTGTAACGATACTGGCCTCCTTCTTCTGCGAACGTGTGCGGAACACCTTCTCCTGCTGACCAACACCTTCTTCCGCCTTCCGACGCGAGAGAAGGCCACGTGGATGCATTCTCGGTCGCGGCGCTGGCATCTGCTGGACTATGTTCTCGTCCGGAGGCGAGATCGACAGGACGTGCTGGTGACCAAGGCGATCCGCGATTCCGATGGCTGGAGAAATCACCGCCTCGTAATCTCCCAGATGAGGCTCCGACTTCAACCCCGGCGAAGGCCCCAAGGTAAGCGACCGCCGGGTAAGTTAAATACTCTTTATTAAATTTGCCTGCTCACTGTTTTGATTTCAGCAACCAAATAACCGAGAAAGTGGAGGACCTGCATGCTCCAGATGATAACGATACCGTGGAGACACGATGGTGTCAACTGCGAAATGTCATCCAGTCCACCGACCTCGATGTCCTCGGACGCGCACGCCGTCGACACCAGGACTGGTTTGACGACAATGACGCCGACATCAGCAACTTACTCGCGGAGAAGAATTGACTGCACAAATACTACATGGACCTTCGGAATGACGCCACCAAAGCAGCATTTTTCAGATGCCAGTGCCTTGTACAACAACGGCTGCGGGAGATTCAGGACGCCTGGATGGTTCAAAAGGCTGAGGAAATACGGGGGTATGCGGATCTTAACGAACTTAAAAACTTTTTCCAAACCATTAAGGCCATCTACGGCCCGTGTATCAAGGGGACCGCAACGCTGCTCAGCTCTGATGGCACGACACTGCTGACAGAGAAATCTCAACATCTGAAGCGCTGGACGAGCACTTAAGAAGTGTCCTTAATTGCTCATCAGTCATCTCCGATGCTGCAATTGACCGACTCCCCCATGTGGACACGAACAATGACCTGGATCAGCCGGCTTCCCTACCCGAAACCATCCGGGTCGTGCAGCAGATTTCCAGCGGTAAAGCACAGGGATCCGACGCAATCCCACTGGAAGTCTACAAGCACGGCTGATGGCAGAACTCACAACAAACTTCCAGGAGATTTGGCACCAAGGACAAGTTCCTCGTGATGCGATCATCGTCCATCTCTACAAGTGAAAGGGGAACTGGCAACTCTGCGATAATCACAGAGGCATCTCATTGAACAAAATCACCGGGAAGATCTTTACCCTTATCCTTCTCAATCGTCTGAACAGTCACCTAGAGCAGGGACTGCTCCCCGAAAGCTAATGTGGCTTCCGACGACACCACGGAATAACCGACATGATCTTCACCGCCAGCCAGCTACAAGAGAAGTGCCAGTAGATGCAAACCCACCTTTACATTACCTTCGTGGATCTGACGAAAGCCATTGACACGGTGAATCACGACAGACTGTGGAAAGTCATGCAGAAATTCGGCTGTCCTGAGCGGTTCACGCACATGGTGCGTCAGCTTCATGACGGGATGACGGCGCGCGTCACTGACAACGGGACGGTATCCGAAGCATTCGCAGTGACCAACGGAGTGAAGCAGGACTGTGTATTGGCTCCCACCCTGTTTAGTCTCATGTTCTCAGCTATGCTGATGGACGCCTAACGTGATTAGCAGCATGGGATCCGAATCACCTACAGAACTGACGGGCATCTTCTCAACAGTCGGCATATGCAGGCTTCAACACACGTGTCTACGACTACAGTCCATGACATGCTGTCCGCGGACGACTGCGCCCTTAACACCGTGACGGAGGAGGACATGCAATGGAGTATGGACCTCTGCGCCGAAGGCTGCGCCGATTTTGGATTAACGATCAGTAAAGCCAAAACGGTTGTCATGCGCCAGCCGCCACCCAGCGCGGAATACAATACTCCCCGAATCAATGTCAACGGCGTTCAACTCAAATAATGTGGAATCCTCTGCTTGTCTGGGAATCACTCCGTCACGAAACACGGGAATAGATGACGAGATTGTTCAACGTATCTCCAGAGCCAGTGAGGCCTTCGGCCGGCTGCAGGCCTCCGTGTGGAATCATAACGGTATTAACTTGAACACCAAAACGAAGATGTACAAGGCCGTCATCTTGACGACACTCCTTGACGGAGCGGAGACCTGGACCGTCTACTCGAACAAAGCCAGGAAGCTGAATCACTTCCATCTCAACTGCCTCCGCAGAATACTGAAGCTTAGATGGCAAGACAGGATCTCGGACGTGGAATTCCTGGAGCGGAGCGGAATCCTCAGCAACCACACCATGCTGAGGCAAGTGCAACTGCGATGGAGTGGCCACCTGGTGAGAATGGACGATGAGTGACTATCCAAACGAATTTTCTATGGAGATGACGCTACAGGTGCTCGTCGACAGGGAGGTCAAAAACGACGCTACAAGGACACTTTGAAGAAATGTCTGAAGCAACTGCAAATCAACCCGACGACCTGGTAGGACCTCGCCATGGATAGACCGGCATGGAGAAGATCCGTGAAGACTGGTTCAGCCATCTATGAGGCCAAGCGGATCACCGCCGCCATGGCCAAAAGAGCGGCACGAAAATCACCGGCGCCCCGGACCAAAATCGTCAATGCCCAGGCCCTGACAACATACCCGCGCTGTCAACGCTTCTTCCGCGCGCGAATCGGCCTGGTCGGACATCTCCGAACTCTATGCAACAACAATCCCATAACATCACCCTCCGTCACACCTGCCTCAGACCCCACGATGACGACCACCCTAACCCCTGATAACAACTTCATCGATGCCCCGCCACCCACGATCACTGACATCATCCTCCCTTTCTCACATCCTGCGCCGATCATAGCGACGAACACCACTTGCTTTATTCCCACCAGCTCATTAGCCACTCCGACTACCTGCCACCTGTTATCTCCAACACCACCACCGCCCCCAGTACCAGCGATGGGGACTCGGCACTAACGTGCCCTCTTTGCGATTCCAGATTCACCTCACACATCGGCCTGGTCGGTCACTTACGAATCCATTGCACAGAGACTGGCAAACTAGTGCTTGGAGCAGCAACACACAGCAGAGACCACCGCCTGCAATGGCCTCACTGACCACGCGCATTCACTCATCGCATGGGCTTGATCGATCACATGCGCATCCACGAAAGTGCAATCGACCGCGATGCCAGCACATCTTGTGCACCCATAAACACTCACCATATTCCTCCTATGAGCTCGACTACCAGTATCAGCAGCAGATGCCCCAGAGTCAGCATCCCCCGACCTATCTTGTCCTCATTGTCGCTGCACATGCACATCACGCATCGGAATGGTTAGTCACTTGAGAATCCATCGCACATAGACCAGCAAACCAGTACCAGGAGCGCCAACATACACCCGCCTAGACTGTCCGCACTGCCCACGCACATCCACACGCCTCATGGGCCTATTAGGTCACATGCGTCTCCATGAAAACCTGCAGTAGAACACCACCGGCTATACCGCAACACTAAATCTCTCCTCATCAGACTATGCACCCCACATGACCATACGCAACACCACATAAAACATCCTCTCAGTCTGCATAGCTGATTGAGAGGAAAGTATGATCTTTGGATCTTTCTCCGTGTGACTCCTCTGTTGCATGTGCGGTCGAGCTTGAGAAGATCATGGGGCGATAAGCGCCGTGGGTTAGAAGGTTACTAACTGAAAATTACACTCAGACCTCGCAGTTAGTGCAATGTGTGTTGTGTGGAGTGGTTGACTGGTGGTCTGAGAGTCAGGCTGCGAGTACTCCTTCTTAACCTAACCTCTGGCTATCTTACGCATGTGATATGTGAGCCGTTCAACGCCCTATTGTATAAAATCCTCGTGCTTGTCTTTGGGGGGCCAGGTCATGTACTTAGTACACGTAGAAGAGGTTACCAGCAGCTGCACCCGACAGTTCGACCGTCGTAGTCCGACGATGTCCACCGTATGCTCCATGGAAGGGTGGTGCAGGGACGGAGACTTGCACCTGATTTAGTTTAAAGTGAGAGTTGACTTGCGCTGCATCTACCGCACTCTCTCCTCCTCCCCCACCTGAGCCCAGTGTCAAGCCAGAGTCAAGAAGACCGGAGGCGGGAGAGGACGCAGATGGCTGGCGTGGCCGGTGCCGCCCATACGCGTACCATCACACCTGGCTCGGATCCCACAGAGTGGGAGTGCCATAAAGGCCACATTAAAAAGGAGCCATTGCAGCCTGACTCTCAGTCCGCCAGTCAGCCACTCCACACAGAACACTCATTGGGCTGACCACGCGGTCCGAGTTATCCCGTCAGTTTGCAACCTTCCAAGCCACGTCTTTTAGCGCACCGGGATAGTTTTAAGCGCGTCAGATTGTTTATAGTGAGGAACATGCGCTGAGCTGTCGACCTCACTCTCTCCCCAACCCCCAACCATCAGACACTGTCCGAGCCGGTCATTTGCCTGATGTGGGAGTGGGCGCAATGGATGACGGATCGGCGTACCCGTCTTCGCGCGCCACAGCACGACCTGGCCCCCATAATGCACACACCAGGATTCACAAACTCAGGGGATATGGAGCAGCCATCGCCGTCTGACTCCCAGTCCACTGGTCAGCCACTCGAGACACACAGCACATACACTGAGCCGACGGCGTGGTCTGGTGGAAGCGTCAGATTGACAGACTTCCCAGCAACGGTTTCTAGGAAACCGTGATATACTCTGGTAAATGGTGATTGTGAGGGTGTTGTCGATGTATTGGTGTAGGTAGTGTGCGCTGATGTAGCTTAACCTCCGGTGGTTTACCGGAGGTTGACGTGGAGGCGCATGTGTCCTAATATGCCCATGCGGTGTGTAAATGTGCGGGAGCATGGGCGGGCGCGTCGACTGTATGTCGGAGCCCAAGGCACTGGTTCAACAGTCTCCGTGCGATGGATTCGCAGGTGACCGATCAGGCCGATGCGTGAGTTGAAGTTGCGGGCGCAGTGTGGGCAGGAGAAATCGGTAGAGGCTGGGGGGATGTCATTCATGGTAATTGGGGGTGGCAGGGGCGCTAAGAATGGCAGGAGCGGAGAGTGTGCATGGTGTATCGGTGTTGTCGGCATTGTGGTGAATTCCGCTGTCATGGATGCGCATGTGACCGAATAGGCCCATGCGATGAGTGAATGGGCGAGGAAAGTGAGGGCAGTGGAGGCGACGGTCTCTGCTGTGTGATGGTGTTCCAGGCACTGGCTCACCGGTCTCTGTACGATGTATTCGCAAGTGACCGACCAGGCCGATGCGTGAGGTGAATGTGCGGTCGCATTGAGTACAGCTTCGGAGAGATTCCCCATCGCTGATGGTGGTTGTAGTGGTGGTAGTGAAGGCGAAGGCGGTGGTGGTTGCGGTCGTGGGGGTAACAGGCGATGAGTAGATGGATGTGGTCTCTATGATGGTGGGAGTAATGGAATTGATGCCAGGAGTGAGGGTGGGGAGTCAGGGTTAGCAGAATTTGACGTAGAAAGTTGGAATTGTCGGATTGTTGGTGCATTGCGTCCGAAGATGTCCAACCCGGCCGATTCGCGCGTGGAAGATGCGTTGACAGCGCGGGCATGTTGGCAGGGCTTGGGCAGCAACGATGTTGGTCCGGGGCGCTGGTGACTTTCGTGCCGCTCTTTTGGCCTTAGCGGCGGCGATCCGGTTGGCCTCATAGATTGCTGAACCAGTCTTCACTGATCTACTCCATGCCGGTCTATCCTGGGCGAGGTCCTCCCAGGTCGCCGAGTTGATTTGCAGTTGGTTCAGCGATTTCTTCAGTGTCCTTGTAGCGTCGTTTTTGACCTCCCTGCCGGCGAGAACCCGTAGCGACATCTCCGTAGAAAAGTCGTTTGGGTAGTCGCTCGTCGTTCATTCTTACCAGGTGGCCGATCCATCGCAGTTGCACTTGCCTCAGCATGGCATGGATGCTGAGGATTCCGGTCTGCTCCAGGACTGCCGTGTCCGGGATCCTGTCTTGCCATCTCAGCTTTAGTATTCTGCGGAGGCAGCTGAGATGAAAGTGATTCAGCTTCCTGGCTTGGTTTCGAGTAGACGGTCGAGGTTTCCGCTCCATAAAGGAGTGTCGTCAAGATGACTGCCTTCTACATCTTCAATTTGGTGTTCAAGTGAATACCGTTGTGATTCCACACGGAGGCCTGCAGCCAGCCGAAGGCCTGAATAGCTTTGCAGATCCGTTGGGCAACCTCGTCATCGATTCTCATGTTGCGCGACATCGTGCTTCCTAGATAAGCGAAGGTTTCCACGTTTTTGAGTTGAGCACCGTTGACATTGATTCGAGAAGCATTGTATTCCGCGCTGGGTGGCGGCTGGTGCATGACAACCATTTTGGCTGTACTGATTGTTAATCCAAAGTCGGCGCAGCCTTCGGCGAAGAGGTCCATGCTCCTTTGCATGTCCTCCTCCGTCACGGTGTTAAGGGCGCAGTCGTCCCCGAAGAGCAAGTCATGGACTATAGTCGTAGACACGCGCGTTGGAGCCTGCATACGCCGACTGTTGAGAAGATGCCCGTCAGTTCTGTAGGCGATGCGCATACCAGGCTGCTCATCCCGGTAGGCGTCCATCAGCATAGCCTAGAACATAAGACTGAACAGGGTGGGAGCCAATACGCAGCACTGCTTCACTCCGTTGGTCACTGCAAATGCTTCGGATACCGTCCCGTTGTCAGTGACGCGCGCCGTCATCCCGTCATGAAGCTGACGCACCATGTGCGTGAACCACTCTGGGCAACCAAATTCTGCATGACTTTCCACAGTCCGTCGCGATTCACCGTGTCAAAGGCTTTCGTTAGATCCACGAAGGTAGTGTATACGTGGGTTTGCATCTCCTAACACTTCTCTTGTAGCTAGCGGGCGGCAAAGATCATATCGGTTGTTCCGCGGTGTCGGCGGAAGCCACATTGGCTTTCTGTGAGCAGGCCCTGCTCTAGGTGACCGTTAAGGCGATTAAGAAGGATACGGGCGAAGATCTTCCCGGCGATGTTGAGCAACGAGATGCCTCTGTGATTATCACTGAGTTGCCGGTTCCCCTTCCGTTTGTAGAGATGGACGATGGTCGCGTCTTTGAAATCCTGAGGAACTTGTTCTTGGCGCCACATCTCCTGGAAGAGTGTTGTGAGTTCTGCCATCAGCCGGGGCCCACCGTGCTTGTAGACTTCCGGTGGGATTGCGTCGGATCCCTGTGCTTTACCGCTGGAAATCTGCTGCACGGCCCGGATGGTTTCTGGTAGGGAAGGTGGCAGATCCAGGTCATTGTTCGTGTCCACTTGAGGGAGCCGGTCAATGGCAGCATTAAGGGCATTTCTGAAGTGCTCGGCCAGCGCTTCAGAATTTGCGATTTCTCTCTCAGCAGTGTGGTGCCGTCAGAGCTGAGCAGCGGTGCGAACCCCTTGATACACGGGCCGTAGATGGCCTTGATGGCTTTGAAAAAGTTTTTCATTTCATTGCGGTCCGCATACCCCTGGATTTCCTTAGCCTTTCGGATCATCCAGGCATCCTGCATCTCCCGCAGCCGTTGTTGTACAAGGCGCCGGCATCTGAAAAAGGCTGCTTTGGTGGCGTCTGTCCGAAGGTTCATGTAGTGTTTGTGTAGTCCATTCTTCTCCGCGAGTAAGTTGCTGATGTTGGCGTCATTGTCGTCAAACCAGTCCTGGTGTCGACGGCGTTCGCGTCCGAGGACATCGAGGGCGGTGGACTGGATGACATTTCGCAGTTGACACCATCGTGTCTCCGCTGTAGCGTTATCATCTGGAGCATGCAGGTCCTCCAGTTTCTCGGTTATTTGGTTGCTGAAATCAAAACAGTGAGCAGGCAAATTTAATAAAAGAGTATTTAACTTACATGGCGGCCTCCTACCTTGGGGCCTTCGTCGGGGTTGCAGTCGGAGCCTCATCTGGCAGATGACGAGGCGGTGATCTGTCCAACCATCGGCATCGCGGATCGCCTTGGTCCCCAGCACGTCCTGTCGATCTCGCCTCCGGACGAGAACATAGTCCAGCATATGCCAGCGCCGCGACCGAGGGTGCATCCACGTGGCCTTCTCCCGCGTCGGAAGAAGGTGTTGGTCAGCAGGAGACGGTGTTCCGCACACGTGCGCAGAAGAAGGAGGCCGTTATCGTTAAAGCTACCAAAACCGTGGGGATCTAGCACTCCCTGCCAGGCAGCGTGGTCAGTCCCGACGCGGGCATTGAAATCACCAAGGACAATTAACTTGTCCTCTTTTGGCACAGTCACCAGCAAGGCGTGCAGGTCCTCGTAGAATTTGTCCTTCGCCACATCAGAGCTCGTCATTTGGGGAGCGTAGGCGCTGATGATGGTGGCGAAATGGTCTCCCCGAAGAGGCAGGTGGAGGCTCATCGGGCGATCATTGATTCTCTGCCGAAAACAGGGCAGAAGTCCCACGATGTCGTTTCGGATGGCAAAGGCAACACCAGCGTCGCCTCGCTGTGCCTTTGGCCGGCCGCTCCAGAAGAAGGTGTAGTTGGCACCCACCTCCTCCAGCTGAACCTGCTCAAAGAATCGGGTCTCGCTGAGAGCAGCAATGTCCACCTTGTAGCGCACCAGTTCCCGAGCGACTAGCGCCGTCCTCCGTTCCGGCCGGTTGCTCCTAGGATTGTCTAAAAGTGAACGAACATTCCAGGCTGCTAGTGTGAGTGGACTCACCCGAGCAGCCTGGAGGGTATTGCGAGAGGGTGGGACGGGGGGTATTGTTGTTTTTTTGAGTTTTACGACCGCGTATTTTGCAATCTGCGAGCCGCGGCCGGCTGCAGAAGACGTGATACCCAGCATTTGTTTAGGGCACCTTTTCTAGCCCCTTCCTACGCGAGGAGGCATGCAGTGCTGTCCCTAAATAGGGCTGCTCGGACATCCCAGACGGCTGCCGAACTCCACTATGGGTTACGGTTTTGTTTTAGTGGGAGAACGACTCGAGTTAGCCTGGGCCGCCTACGGGGTTGCTGTCGCCCCCACCGTAGGACTTTTTGAGAGGGGGGAGGTGGGAATTTTGCGAGTCAGACATACCGGGTGTGGAGGCACACACAACACCGCAGACCCTCACCTGGTGTAGCCCGCCGGTCGTGACGGTTGCCCGGGGTGTGGCCAATGGGAAGAACCCAACTTCGAGGAGCCACAGGTGAGAGTTGGGTATCAGTTAGAGGCGGCCACAGGAGCATTCACCACATGTACGAGACAAACGGAGCGACCAAATGCTATCTGTGTGGTGCTACCCCTAACTATTACCCCTATACCCCAGCAGCTGCACCCAGTTCCTCATCAAACAACTGACCCGCTCGGACAGTGGTCTGATTTTGGAGGTGGGGGTGAGAGTTAGGTTGACGGCTACTAGCACTTAAAACTAATTCACGCACATGTCACCGTCCCTGCACCAGCCTTCTTTAGAGCATACGGTGAACATCTTCGGACTACGACGGTTGAACTGGCCGGGTCAGGGACTGGGTTAATTGCCATGTGTTCAAGTGTGTTCTCGTCCGAAGCATGAACACCTGCGAGTTTCTGGGCGCCGGCCAGGCAGTCACTTGCGTCGAGCTGTGCAACCGCCACTTGGCGGGGCAGGCTTGAATAGACGGGAATAAGCGTCGAGACAAGAGGCCTGGGGCTACCGAGTGGTTAGGCCTCCACTCTGACCCACTGCTAATGCAACCACTGTACTACTACAGGTACAGTAAGAGAACCGCAAATGGCCGGAATTTCGTCCAAACCAAAGTTAGACACCTGAAACCATCTGCTTATGAAACAACCCCAGTCACTCATCGTATTGTTACACTGGACTGTAATTTAAGAACTTTTTTCGAATTTCCGAGTTACCATTTTGCCACCATACTGGTTTACTGCTTTATTTTTACACGTCTGATAAAGAGCTGAGTGTCCTATCCTAAAATCTGAAGACTTAGAGTCGTTAAATAACTAAAGTACTTTTTGGGTAGCTATTTTTGAAATATGTGAGAAATTAGACGAACTCATCGGAACAATTTTGATTCGTATGTTGCTGCTTCGGAGAGCTTGGCCGCCTCATCATTGTCAAAGCAATTGTATAACGTCCTTCTTCCTTCCGTCACTAGAACGTCGACTCTCACCTTCGGTATTAGGCGCTGATACAGTGGATAATGCTCCACAGTTCAATATTGCGGTAGATGCAGCGCAAGTCTACTACTACTTTAAACTAAATCACGCGCAAGTCACCGTCAATGCACCACCCTTCTGTGGAGCATACGGGGGACATCGCCGGACTACGACTGTCGAACTGTCAGGTGCACTGATGGCAGGGTGGAAAGCAACTGTCCCCTTCTCATTTTGGGTTCGGTTTCCAGTCTACGGTGGACATCGCCGGACTACGACGATTGAACTGTCGTGTTATCATCATAATCTCCAAGATACAATGCGACTGCCTATGATGTTTCTAAAGTGAGCTTCAGGGCACAAATGAACATACTTGTTCCTTAGCCAGATCGGTGAACACTTCACTATCATAATTCACATACCCAAAGAGATTCATCCATCTTGGATTTGTCTTGTTGTTTTGATTCATTCATACCAAGACTCATGGAAGTAGATAACGTAGAGGGTAGATGATTATTTATTCACGAGAATAAGTAGTCGATGAAAGGTAGAAAACTAATAATGATAGACGATATCTGAGAAAGAGTTCAATAGCTATAGGTAATACACAAGTTTGCCATCACCGAATCAAAAGACTTTACAGGGAGAAGAGGATATTGTCTGACGATTGATCCTTCGAAGGAGGTAGGTCGTTGAACTGAGGGGACACGAATATCACCACGGTCGCTGGGATGGGGGATCGAAAAGGAAAACGAAAGTGATTTTTAAACACCCCGCCGGTTTCTGCCTGTCCTGTACGGTTCAACTGCACCTAAACGAACAGACCCGGAAGTGGCGTGCCATGGTCTGTTTGTCGGTCGTCGGCTGATCGAGTTTCGTTGTTTGCTGCCTCGGCCTTTGGAGGATGTTTGGCGGGCAGTCCAGCTGCGTGCCTTATGAGTCATTACCGCGAAGGTCAATGGGGGCGTTTGAACCCTCTGCCGGCTCTTTTTCTTCATCGGGTGCGTTCGCTCTCGGGCTGCGTCTGTGCGGCTTTCTTGATTTCTGCGTGACAGTCTTATCCCGAGTTTCGCGTACGTAACGGCGCAAAACTTTATAAGTTGCAGGAAGATCAAGATGCCTGTTAATGCAGTTGGTCTCTAAATACCACGCCCAAGCATTAGCCGTTCCATATTTGAGTTACCCCGGCCTACGATGGCGGCTCCCCAAAAGATCGAAAGTATGACCATTTTCTCCCCCGTGCGTTTGGAAGCTGAGAGTTCGGGTCTAGCTTCCGAACTGCCGATTTGTGCTTCTGCAGGCGGGTCCACTAGTTCCTCCAGGTTTCCACAACGTAATTGCAGTGCCCCTCGTTGCAACTTTTAGACAACTGCTGAGGTTTAATTTAGTGTTACATAAAACGGTGATTAATTGCCGCTTTGGGTCGGTGGGTTATGCCTACTCTGGTGGTTGTAATGGTTGGCAAACAGCCTCAGAGACTCGCTTAATGTAGGGAATGGCCCTTGACACTTCAGATTCTTGTTCCCTTGGCCCTCATCTGTTCGCTTGGCGCCTGCTTTGTTTTTTAAATATTAAAATTAACTATTACTTTTAATTTGTTTAGTCCGGAAGAAAGTCCACAGGACGCGAGGTTGACATTCATAGTTGTTGACAGTACTGTTATTGAAACCGCCCTGTTACTATTTACCATGCTGCCCCAAACACCAAACGTACTGTTCATATTGCTGTTATACTGGCGTCAAATACTGTTATTGGTATATCTAGTTCTAATAAATTCTTGCCCCGTAGCGCTGACACTTTGACCATTGCAAACGACAATGTTCCCCGCGTATCCCACGGAGTGAGAGTAGCAACGATGACATTTACGTGGACTACTTTATAGCGAGGAATATTTCTGTACGCATTGAACGCATCCACTTCTCCCCCACCCACCTTGTTCCGATGGCAAACGACCAAAAGTTGGCGCGACCGTAGTGAGGTGGCAAAGCCGACGGTGCATCACCGCGAGCTACACGAGTGACTGGGAGATGGCATGCGTGAGAGTGAAATAAAAAAAGCATTTAGAGAAGGAAATCCGCCAACTTGACTCTCAACTCTGCGAAGCACCGAGGTTGGCAGCCATGGCTCCTAGCCCGTCCGATTTGGTGTGATGAGACATGCACTGCCCCAGTGCCGGTTGCAGTCAAAGCCTGTCAAATAATTGGTGCCCACAACAATCCCAGCTGCTATTTGGTCCACGGGTAATCTGCCTCCGAACAAACACACATTTGACCCAGCCCTTACCGAAGGGCTTGCCACTAAGATAGTTTCGCGTAGACGCTGTTCGTCGTCCGGGTTTAAAATAGCAGTTTCCCAAGACGCAACCAAGAAATTGCATGTCCTTTCTCACTGCGATGGCATACTTGTACTAGCTGAAGCAGTATTGAGCCCGATCGGAAATCTACGGGCACCCCAAGAGGGTACAAGTGAACGAGGAATTAAAAACACAGATTTTAACTGGAAGTGGAGGAATATCATCTACAGAACCTACCATGAAGACAGTCTGAGGAACAACGGAAAAGATGCCACCGAAAACATAAGGGTCTCACCGCGGTCGGTGAAAAGCTGGTTTACTAAGTCGCACAGGACGAGGTAGTCAGACAGTCATCGGACACTATAAATATTCATCCCACGCGGTGCCCCAAAAGTCCCAAGAACACCCCAGATGGCTTTCAAAATATCACCCAAGCATTGCAAATAACTGATCATCCGCCGGAGAGACAACAGTCGCAATAGGAGGTAAATATAGCTTGTATAGCAAACGGAAAAGGAGTCGCCCGTATAACGGTGACTTTACGCCAAATTTCAGGGAAAATACCGAGAGAACTAAGAGCAGAGTTAAGATTTGGGTTATGGTTGGTGTTAGAAATGGGAATCTTTACCATTCAAAAGACAATTTGGCGAGCATACGCGCTGCTTTCGATAACTTCTCTTCAGGCAAGTACAGTTATGGGGAGACGTTGGAACGTAGTAGAAATTTAAAACATGAAATCGATAACGTTCGTTCGTTTGCGTGGTTTATCTGAGAGGCGTGCGTCGGGGGAAGGGTGGTAAGAAACAGTGTGATAGGTGGTAGTGGGTGTTTGGTAGAGCCGTTCTAGGGGAAGGGAGAAGACAGAGATGGCGCGGGGGAATGCATGCAGTTAAGCGGCCGTTGGCCAAGCTAAGCGCGGAGCTTGCACGAGGTTCTTTTGTGCGCACAAGACCGGCTTCTTCAACCTAATGGCAGTCGCTTTTGCTGCTGCTAGTAGACGTTAACCCAGTGGCTCGGGGTAGTTTGGTGGGACCTTATAAATTACACGGAAAGCTTTGCTGGGGTCCACACACTATGCCCGGTGTCAACAAGATGTGCAAGGATGACAATTTTTATGCTCTTCACTTCCCCTTTGCTCAATCATGCTGGGAGGTGTTCTCTTATCCTTTTGGATAGGCGCCGACTCGTGCGACCAATATAACCTGCTCCACAGGAGCAAGTAAATGAGTAAATGCACATGGAGGTGGTCAGAGCCGGCAACCTATCCTTACCTTCGCCTCGTAAAAGAGGGTTGGTTGAGAACACTATCTGAAGTTTCGCTGCTGAGAACGTTTGTGCAACGGCTTGGTTTAGGCGTCTTTTCAGGAGTTCACTAGCTGGATCCCCTTGAAAGGGCACTTTGAGGAAAGGAGTTTTCTTTTCCACAGTAACCTTGGCAGGTTTCATCGGTCTTGTGACAAGCTGCTTTGTAATAAACCGATCAGGGTATCCGTTCTCTCGAAGTAGGTTCTGGATCTTCCCAAGTTCCTCCTCGATACTATCTGCAGAGCAAATTTTTCTAGCCCTTTGCGCTAAGCAACGGACTAGATTGCGTTTCTGTTGGAGAGGTACGAAACTGCAAAAGTTCGTACATTGCCCAGACCAGGTTTTCTTTCGATAAACGCTCCTTCGGATGCTGTCGTTAGGTCTTCTGCTTAGAATGACGTTTAATAAAGGGAGTGAACCTGCTCTTTCCATCTCCAACGTGAATTTGATCGATGGATATGCTTGGTTTAGTTTTAAGAGTCCGTCTACATTTGTTTCTTCTGTGACCATTGCAAAGCTGTCATTGACGTATCGGCCGCTATGTTGAAATTTCTCAAGCTTGCCCATAAAGACATCGGCTAGGAGAGGTCCAAGAGGTGAGCCCATAGCAACGCCGTCTATTTGTCTGTATAGCTAGTTGTCAAAAAGGAACTGCACATTTAACGTGCAGCCTGGTAATAATTCTTTCAGTGCATTTGTCGGTATTCATGTTTCTTGATCACTGGTCAATAGGAATTCACAGAGGTAATCGACTGCCTCAGTGACAGTGCGGTCGTTCCTAGTCCCGTGTCTCTGGGCGGAGGGGCATTTAAGCCCTTCCTACCATCGTCTGAGGCAGATTGGGACCCGAAACGTCTTTCTCGAAAATACCGAATTGCTGCCGTTGCTTAGCAGCCTGAGAAATGCTCACCTGGCCTTGAGTTTAGATATGAAATTTTAGCAAATGACAAAGGGCTTGTCGAACAAATTGACATGGCATTTGATAGGCCAAAAATATGAGCTGCACTCAGTCCGATAGCTGAATTTTGAGGCAGTCCCACGCCTTTCATTACAAGAACGGTCCATGCCCACGAATTTCAAACAGCGGCGGCATCGCTGAGCCGAAATTTTGCTTCTTTTGAATTTATCAGGCAAGCACTGCATTTTGATTTTTTTAAAATTTTACATGCTCTTCTGGTTAAAAGGTAAGGAAGGAGCTGGATGAAAAGCGTTTCGTATGTTCGAGCTGCCACAAGCCATCATAAAATGTGAAAAGACCTGAAAGACCCTAATAGATTCAGAAAGTACAATATAGATTAGCTCGATGAGAATATCCAGAGGCGGATTAGTATATGCTTTCTGCTTATGGGGTCATACGAGTCATACTATGATCCATTCTTGGTAAATATGCAAGACTGCTTAAAAATCCCCATTTGCGAATGAAGTGCCTTATCAGGCAAGTAATTGGACAAAAGCTGCGGTAGCAGCTGTGGCAGCGTCACAGGGCGTGTGAAAGCACGTGGGATAAGTGGATTGGCTAGGTCGTAACGCCCTTCCCATTGGTTAAAACAACGCAGGATAATCCGGTCGACTACGGTACCGTCCTGTGATTGGCGCCCTTAGGCCCGCCAGCTTTGTTCTTTTAGAACTGAACCTTAGACAGAGCACACGTTCGTCCGAAGTGATCTATTAGAAAGTAGTGACAGTTTAGTAAATATCATTCGAGGCGAAGAAATGTGGACTTTATACTGGAGGATTATAGCTGTTTTGCCTTATAACAAAAGCGAGTGAAAAGTCTTCTGCCAAGCTCCTTACCAAGCGTCGTAACTGAGCTTGATGCTCGTCATCGACACGTGCATAGAAATAAATTTGAAAGATTTTCCCTTCTTTGAAGAACGACGTTCACCTAATTTGGTTGAGCACATAACTCACGAGGAACGCGAAGTATTTTCTAGCCCGAATTCTACTCTCAACTGCCTGGAAAATTGGAACTCAGGACACTCACGGCAGCATCAGTCAGAATGGTAGAATTTTGTGAATGTAATTGCGCGCGGACTCGCCCAAACAGGGGGGGATGCAGGTACGAAACCTGTGTCGTTCATAGCGCGATCGGATGTAGATTGATGGCATAACGTTAATCGGCATGTTTTTGGTGCTTTTGTTGGTAGTGGCGGCGGCGATGGTGGTGGTTATGCAGGGGCTGCGGTGAGCGGAACTGCGCCCCACCAGGCTAAAAACAACCCTGATTGTGTGAATTCCGTGATTTTTTGGGAGGGGGGGGGTCGGTGGTGTGAGGCGTGCAGCCATCACTGCGCCCTTTCTTTCAACTTCCAGCAATCGTACTGGCTGCCCTACTGATTAATCCAAACTACCTAACCAGATGTACCGAATGGAGAGACACCCTAATAGACAGAGCCTGTCAGAATAAACGGTGGCGGGGAATCCTTGCATGACCCCCTTTACGAGCACAACGAAAATACCCCCAATGTCCTGGTTCAAGTTACCCGCATCGCACGCCTACATGCACGTCAACCCTTACCTTATCCATTGTGTTTGTTAGGATTAGCATTCGTTGCTAGGTTAGTATGGTCGCACAAAGTATACGAGGATGCATCAGTGATATGCTGGGGTTCCGCCTCTGAACCTGGCACATAATGCAATCCACGGAGAAAGTTTTTGCAGCGAGCAACAGATTGCTAAAGCAAGCCTTTTTAATCGAAAGCAGCGTACTTTCACAAGAAAAACTGACAGAGTTTCCGGTGCTAAGGGGTCAGTTGGGTGAAAATCTTTTGCTCTTGTGTACTCTTCACTAAATGAACATTTATTGAAATGCTGCAGGTACACGACAAAAGCAAACATCGAGTTATTCAATCCACGCAGGTAAGATTAGTGACTGATCTCATGCTACGTTAACCAACATTCTGAAGTGGGTTTTCGGTGCGGAAAGCCTACGTAAGTTGGGTTGTTGGATCAATTATCTTCCAGCATGATCCAAAGAAATTTCCACACTCGGAATTGCAGTTTTTTAACGCACATATTTTCAGCCGTATGCAAAAACCACGCTTGGTTTCAAAATGAAGGGTACCGTTCGGTTTTCAAGAAGCTTTTCCATTCGCGAATGATTTTTAAACCCTAAATACTGTTACATCTACATTCATGGCTTCCGAACAATAAGTTGTATGTTTTCCACGTGAGGAAAATTCTATATTCATTTATACCATTAAGAAGATATCATATAAGACACAAGATGGTTCAATGAATGTGGACTACGTTGTTTAATTCGTTAGGGGCATTAACAAATGTGTACATACAAAGCTATTTGAAAAATCTCATAACTATAAAATTTTCCAAAACAGAAAGACGCCACTCCTTTAAGTATAAAATGTAAAGATGTTATTTGTTACTAATTGATAACAATAAAAATTTAGGAAGGTTTGTGAGGGCTTATATGTGGCTCAATGGTAGAGCGTTCGACTCAAATACCAAAGGTCGCGGGTTCGAATCCCAGGTGTGCCACACTTGGGATTGGGTATGACTGGCTGATGACGGCTAATAAGCCATAAATGACCATTCCGGTCTCCCTTGTCTTTGTCGGTTCCATTTCATCATATGCTACACGTCGCTATGCGACCGCCTGTGAGGGCTCTAGTCTGAGCTCCAGGGCACAACGGAACATACATGTTCCTTAAGCAGATCGGTGAGCCCCACACTATCATATATATATATATATATATATATGACACAAGGCACAACGGGACCAGTGAGCGCTGTACCCGATCGGTGAGCTCCTACCTACAATTGTTGATACACCCAATCGAAACCGGCAAGACAACGAACTCATGGCTCATTGGTAGAACGTTGGACTTCGGATCAACTGGTCCAGGTTTCGAACCTCGGAGGGAGTACCACCTGGAATCGGGCATGGCTGGCTGACGACGGCTATTAAGCCAGAAATTGCCATACCAGTCTCTCTTGTTCTTGTTGGTTGATCATGTGAACCATATGTTTACTATCCTGACGTTACAAATGACTATATAAACAAAAGGTTGTTACCTCACAGATTTTCCTCTCTCGCGGAGTGAAAGGGTAAAAAAAACAGACTGTAAGAGAAGGAAGATAGTGAAAAGGCAAGTCAAACTAACGCTATCTTTGAGGCTAAAAAATATAAAAAACGATGACAGTCAGCCCTCCCACACCGAATTTATACAATTATTGAACGGGCATCAACGCCGAGCTGGATTCGTCGGTAACCCACACGTGGGTGTGCTATAAAGAGAACAGACATGTGCGATATCTGTGTCACCTTTCTTTACCCACACCGATCACGCTCCGATGGCATAATTCAGGGAGAAAGAGGGGGCTCTGGTCTTGTACAAGTGAGAATATCGTAAATACCCCAAGAAGAAGAAGAAGAAGAAGAAGAAGAAGAAGAAGAAGAAGAAGAAGAATAAGAAGAAGAAGAAGAAGAAGAAGAAGAAGAAGAAGAAGAAGAAGCATTGTGGTCTGATCCGCAGTCCAACCGAGGATCGAATTAATCGATCAGTTGGAAACCCGTTGCAATCAGTGACCTACCTCATGAAATGCTAACCAAAATTCTGGAGTCTGATAACGATTCGGAAAGCTTGCGTATGTAGGGTTGTAATATTGATAATCATTCGGCCTAATCCTATGGTATTTCAAACACGCCAGGAATCCGGCTTTTGAAAGCACATATTTTCAGCAACCTGAAAAAAAACACGCCTGGTACAAAATTACTCCTTACGTAGTATGCATTTTTTCTATTACTTTTCAATGTTCTGATAAAGTTAAATATACTTTAGGGAAGATGTGAGCAAAAATACTCTTCATGTTACTCAGATGATAACAACTCACGTTTTCTTTAACGTTTTTACTCAAAAGGGGCGTATTTACGGTTTAAAGGGTTTACCAATTCCCGAATACTTTGAACCCGATCTGCTGTTGCGTCTGAGTTTACAGTTCTCAGTCTACAAGCTGTATGTTTTCAATGTAAGGCAATTAATTATAATTAAATAATAACTTTTAAAGTACTCCTTCCTGATCGAAAAGGTTTTTCGGTATTTTGGTTAACATTTCGTGAGATCAGTCACTGACTGTGAGGGTGAGTGCAAACCTCGCTGGACTGCGGATAGGTGGTGTGCTGCGCTAACGTTCCGAAATATCGTAAGTCGATAGTAGACTTCTAATCCATACATTTACGTCTTTGCGTTCAAACCCACACACATAGGTTGCTCTCGATATATTCTCCGCTGTGTGTAAATTAATAGCGTGCATCTAAAAATCTTCAAGGTAATCCTGCTATTGTTGCCAGGGGGAATTTATGCTCGGTTCTTTTAATCGATTTCGGTATTTCTCTTGGGATCGTCGGATTTTATATTTGATCTAATTGCATTGGGTTCAGCAACGATACCTAGATAAGCCTTTTAGAAATCATCTTCGGCAAACGTACCTTTTCGACTATATATCCTCAGACCTGCACAGTACTCTAAGCGAGGGTAGAGTAATAAAATGTTTAAACAGCCAATGAGCAGGAATTAGGGGAGAGGGTTAAAAGCACTCAGAGTTTGGGGGTTATCGTCGAGTCCTGTCAGGGGCTTAGGGGAGGCGAGGTGCCAGATAATGACATAGTTCCCTGTTTCCTCGTTGACACGGTGGTATTGGTCGAAAGAATAGGTGCCTATCTAAGTGGATGCGAGGGTACAATGCCGCCTGGCAAAACCAAGGCATGGAAAAGTCTATCTCTAGCGCTCATTTGGTTGACAGCGGTAAGCGGGTAGACATCCACCACTGGCCCTAAGACTTCTATGGTTCAAGATGGACGCAGAGACATGGCTCTCTGTGAGATACATCCTTTCCCCTCCCCGCAGCCCCGGACAGAGGTAGATTGTAATCAACAACCTCTAAACGCCCTCAACCCTCTCGCCCATACTTACCGCTCATTGGCTGCTTAAAATTGTGCTACTGTAACTTCATTTATATCATCGTACAGGTCTTAGGATGAATGATAGAAAACTTCGATTTTTCCGAAGTTCACTTCGCTTTATTAATGTTGGGACAGTTGGTTTAAAGGACGAGTAAGCGAGGTGGCCGGAGAAGGTTTACCAGCGAAACAGCAGGTTACCTGTTTGCCTTAAGCACCTTCACAGGACGCAGTTGCCAATATTTTTTCTGGTTGCGCTAAGGAGAAACACGATGCGGACCAACCCTAATTTGAAGACTCACCCAATAGGTTTGTGTTATTTTGTTGCCAGAGCGAACAGGCTCAGGGGAGCTCTAGGTGTACTCGGCCGCTTTTCACAACCTCTGCTAGTGCATATGTATTTGACAAAATTTTCTAGGACTTGACTGCTTAGATAAATAGACGATCATTTTGACTGATCGATGATTTCAAATAAGTTGGAATTCGGTACAGTCCAGTTCCCCTCTCGCGTCTTAACTGAAAGTTCACCACATTAATTGCCATCCGTAGCTAACGTGACAGTCTATGAAACCAGTAACTTCGTTGTTTTATGGCAAAAAGGAAACAGCTTGTTTCCTTCCTCTATCACATAATCGAAACGCCACTTCCATCATCGTGATCGCATCTCACGGTGAGGTGTTTGACTCAAATGCTCGATGGGCAGCCTGGACCATGTACTTTCGGGAGGATGAGAGTAAATGATCTAGAAACAACTATTCTGACATTGGTTGATGAACGATCACCGACCGGTTACGCGGCTCACTCGTCCCGTGCTGCCTTGGAACTCATTCTCAAGCCCCGCAAGCAGCCACATGGCGGCTAGTATAATATACAGAAGAACATTACCGGCAAAAAAGAGGAGACTGGAATGGCCTTATACCGTACTTCAGACATAGGTACTAGCTAAAAGTCCAGACACGTGTTTCGCCGATGTTTCTGCTGCTGCGTGACACAGCAACGAGGGGTTCGGCTCCTCAGTGGGGGTCCCCCAGCGTTCTCTATATATACTGATGATCGGTAACGACCGTGAAACAGCTGTCTATGTCTTGCCTGTTGCATCTTTAGCAATGTACCAGTATATATATATATATATATATATATATATATATATATATATATATATATCAGAAGAGGCGATCACGGGAACAATAGGTTTAATATCCTGACGTTTCAAAATCAAACAAGATTCCATAGTCGGAGGTAGGTACAGTACGGCGCTTCACAGTATTTATGGGTTCTGAACATGCTGACTCTACAGCTATTCGTGCAGGATGCACTGCAGGGGGGAGTGGGGGAGTTAGTTGCTGTCCTGCTGATCATTGATTTTTATTCTCCCTCGCCTCGCCTGGGGGCTGTGTCCGGGATGGCAAGTGTCATTGACCTCGTCTGCATTGCCCGCGTTTGGTGTACCGGACCCGCATGTCTGTTTCTCGTCCCTCGTTTGAGATCTGTCCGTGCACAGCTCATATATATATATATATATATATATATATATATATATATATATATATATATATATATATATATATACATATGAAAGTGTGGGGCTCACCGATCTGCTTAAGGAGCATGTATGTTCCGTTGTGCCTAGACTCGAGACTAGAGCCCTCGCAGGCGGTCGCATAGCGACGTGTAGCATATGATGGAATGGAACCGACAAAGACAAGGGAGACCGGAATGGCCATTTCTGGCTTATTAGCCGTCATCAGCCAGTCATACCCAATCCCAAGTGTGGCATTCGACTCAAATACCAAAGGTCACGTGTTCGAATCCCAGGTGTGCCACACTTGGGATTGGGTATATTCAGCTGATGACGTGCTAATAAGCCAGAAATGGCGATTCCAGTCTCCCTTGTCTTTATGTTTCCATTCCATCATATGCTTACACGTCGCTATGCGACCACCTGCGAGGGCTCTAGTCTGAGCTCAGAGCTCAACGGAACATGCATGCTTCCTTACAGCTGGCGAGCCCCACACTATCATATATATATATATATATATATGTATATATGCTATATATATTTCGAAGTAAAAGAAGTTCTGTAGGGAAACAATGAGTAACTTTATTATGTTAATTTTTCGACGCCGATTCCCCAGGTCGTCGTCAGACTTGTGGTAAATGTGCAAAAAAACAGTTAAAAATTTAAAAACATGTCGGAAAATCGATATTGCTGAATCAGTCCTGCCAATAGCTGTCATTGTTAATGAACATCTAAATATGATTGGCTACCGCCTTTTTCCACTTGTCTTTGAGATTTTTTGTACAGGGGTATCTAATTCGATGTGCCGATTAATGCACGAGTCATCAGAATGCATGGCCTCTAAGAATTCCCGGCCTCTCTTCGATGGGCAGAAGCCAACAATACGCGTTTTATCAGATGCAAATTTGTGCCCAGTTTCTAGTGTATGCACGGCAACTTGAGACAGGTGGTCTCGTCTCTTGACAGCCAACTGATGTTCGTGTAGGCGTGTAGAGACTGATTTTCCTGTTTGGCCGCAATACACAACATTACAACGGTTACATGGGATTTTGTAAACGGCTTATTTTTTATCTAAATAGCCAACCCTATCCTTAGGGTGTACAAGCTGGTTTCGAATTGTAGTCGTGGGTTTGTGCGCCACGTAAATTTGGTGCTTCCGCAGGTGTCTTTCAACGAGTTCAGACACGTTCTTAATGTATGGAAGTGTTCGCCAGTTTTTTATTGTGGGCGCATGATCGGAACAATCTAGTTCCTTTTACTTGAAAAACACAAATCTGTCCTGAATGACAGATGGGCAGGCCTAGACACTATGCTGCGTCTCCAGTGACCACGGTAATGGCTTGCATCGCATGGTTGTTGCATTTGCGCTGATCCCTGCTATGCATTTGTGTTTGCTTGAATAAACTAATGTGAGCTCTAAATGCTCTTAAAAATAATAAACATATAAAACGGCTTGAGCTTCTGTCATTGTTTTTCCAGCCCCACTGAAATGGATTGACAGGCGGTAGACCAATTGCGGTTGCATTCTCAATGCCTTTTCTCCGCGTTAGGCAGAGATGATCGGGACTGGAACATGGACGAGGTAAGCGGTAGGGGAAGGGAGGGCTACTTGTAAATGAAGTGAATTGGAGAGAACGAGACCATACCGAGGTGTCTTTCCGCAAAGCACTTCAGTGCGTTTCTTACCTTAAAGATCCAATACCTTTGAAACTACCATGACGTGACATCCGGATTAAGAATCAAGCCCTAATGGCTTCAGTTAAATTTGGCCTCCTTGAGGCCGGAGGTTTTCTTATTGGAGACTACTACGTGCGGAGTTGGTGAACCAGTAGAAGGTAGCACGTGTATATCAACAAAGGACCAGGCAGTACATAAGCTGGACCAACGACTGGGCCAAATTAGGGAACTACAGGCGTTATTGGGGATGCGAACCCGTACCAAATGCCACATATTCACCTGGGTGTTGTGGAATGACTAGGTGTGGTTTCCCACCGCACCCGATCTCGCATCCGATCTACTTGACTCTGAAATGACACCGGGCCTAGGTGGGAGATGAGGGGGAGAAGGGGAGGAGGGAAGGGTGGGGGGGGGGTAAGGGAGAGGAGGAGTAGAGCGCTAGTTGCAGCACAATTCTCATGTCACATCGCAGCTTCTTCTTCTGAACTGCTTCCTGAAACTCTCCTGTGCGCTTTTATCACTGGAAAAAAAGTTCAGGCTCTATTCACATCGGTTGCGGCGTTCGGCAAGCAGGCCTGCAAGCATAATAAGTCGTGGATGCTGCCGTTTTAAGCTAGATATGTTGAATTTTGTGCATGAGAACAAGGTGCCTAGAGCCTGATTTGCGACCGATGGTGCGCACTATTATTCCGTTAGAAATCTAGCCTGATCCCGGTCTTAACTGTTCCTAAATGTATCACAGTTTATGGTGTCCCGACTGACAGAGATGGTTCTACTTCCATGACGCTTCTTCTATAGATTGCAAGCAATGAAGATCCTGAACGAACTTTAGCGGCGTTTCCGGCATCCATGTTATGATCCGCGAAGGCTTCTGCTTCGAGCTCCAAACAAATAAATACCTTGCCTGCACTGCCAAAAGAAGAAAAAGAAGAGGCATTCATCAGGAGAGGTTTATTGGGATTCGCCTAACCATCGCTAAAAACGGTGAACGCCTCTTTTTCTCTTTAAATACCACCCGGGAATCACATGTGTGCAAGAGTATGTTGCTAAGGGTGTCCCAGGCAATATGCAAACAGCTGTTTCACTGTTGTTACCAATCATCAGTACGTCATATGCCTTGTGCAGTGAGGTATATACATATGCGTCTTGCCTGTTGCACCCTTAGCAACATACCCTTACATTATATGTGGCGTGTGTCCTATGACGCAACGTTCGTTTATCACCAGTAGCAGGCTGGCGTGCGGGTAGAATGGGATCGAGTGAGATCTTAACCACACCAGTGAGTGTCACGCGCTTGTTTGACTTCCAATCACATATGTACTTCTATTAGAGATATGAAGGCAATTATTGCTGGTCTGACTGCTTCCTTTCATCCTTGTTGCGGCCTTCCCTGGTGGATGGATCTGAGCAACAAAATCCTCATGAAGAGACTTTTTAAAAAAAATATTGACACGACACTGAGGGTAGCCGGCCTATCTTTATACTGCCTGACTTCCACGTTGGAAGACGTAGTCATTTGGGGGAAGGAGGTTGGGGGTTGAAGGGAAAACTTACGTTGTGCTTCTTTTGGCAATTACTTCTACCTGGACTAGGAGCGGGAAAATTGCTGTTCACGATTTCGTTATGACTTTAACGGCGACTCCAGTGTCTTGCTGATCCAGGACAGACTCCACCTCACACCTCCTTCCCTATATTTTCCTTGTTTGGAGAGGCGCGACGTCCATCTCATGTCTGAACACCTTACGGACAATCAGAGTTGTCCACCATTTCAGACGTCTAGCCGACGCGTTTTCTGGAGGAGTAAGAATATTCCGGTTTGTCAGGGTGAGCATTAGTCACTCTGTCTGGATGCTGGGTTGGAGCCGGGGGCCACTCCTGTCTGCTGCTGTGTTATCGACCGCGTCAAAGGCGTAGTCAGAGTGAATTCACAGCTTTTTACACCAAACTGTCTAGCCCTTCTTCCGCGAGGGGAAGTAGCCTGTGTGCCCGTCCGAACGACAGCCGAATTCTAGTCATAGCTGGCGTATTGGAAAAATAAGCAGATTTGGCTTGGTTTGTAGCCCGTCCTCTTCGAAGCACTATCTAGGGGGACGGATGGGTGGAGGTCAGTCGAATTAAGAAACGTGCTGCATCGGGTATGGAGTCCCATGCACACCGGATACCCTCATCTGGTTCGTTTCATCGCTTAAAAGTTGTTAACGGTTATCAGGGCTTGTTTCGATCACAGTTTAGTATAAATTTTGAAAGTTTAATTTCAGAATTTTCAGCAAAGTCCTCAATTAACTGTGAATAAAAGGGGTACTCAGGGCAGTTCTCACCGGAAGATGACAAACGATGCATACTAGCCGAAAACTGTAACTGTCATCACTATGACGAATCGTAAGTGAATGAATCGCCAAATTTAGGCCTGATTCGACTTCCTTCAAAGCGGTGTTAGCGTCGTGCGCAGATGACCTCATTATTGTAGTTCAAATATACAATTAACATATAATGAGCGAAATAAGTCAACATATATAAGAAAATTTCCACGCAACTGAGAAGCACGAAAACATGACAGCTCGATTTCAAAAGCCCACCAAAATGGACGCACAGATGTGAGCGGGGTATTAGGTGGGCAATTTAAAAAAATTTCCACCAGGTTAACCAATATACTCTGCGAAACCTCAAAGGGGCCACTAAGAGAAGACCAGCAGGGGTCATCCTACCACAAAATGGGAATTTCTAACAACGCAATAAAAATACCTGTGTTCCACTGTTTACAGGCATTACTGACTGCATTCGAACCGTATCAAATTATGGTAGTCCCACAGACAGCAAGTAATCACTGTGCGTAACGGTTGCTATTATCTGTTACCTCGTCTGGTTGTTATGCCTTATATTTCGTTACTAATCGCGGTTGAATGTCATCAGCGCTGATTGCCACATTTTTACTGCGGGTGTCTAAGTCCAAAAATATTTGTGAAAGTAGATAAATCTGGGAATCCAGATTTAATTCATGCAGTTTCGAGCTGGTAAAAACGATTCGTTAACTAAGGAAGTAAATGGCAGCTGTGGGTTGGCGCAAACGGATGGGGGCCGGTCAGGACGGCTTCAGTCCCTGTTCTCCAAATTTGAAAAGGTAAACGGGAGAAGATGGAAATAGCAACTGCAGTCCAAATGGTTGACTAGTGAGTATTTTGGCCGCGGAAAACCAGGCCGGATGGAATTGCCTCAACTCTTTTTTGCTTTAACTCGGGACCCACAAAGACATAACCTTGGAGGATGAATATTAGCTACAATGGAACGCCGGGAATGGAAGATCGCTCGGAAGTATTCGGGGAGGGACGAGAACATACGATAGGCGGTGTGACGGTTCGATTCCGATGATACCCATTGAATGCTCCCCAGCAAGGTGCGTGCAGAGTGACGTGGGCGTGATTGAGTTTATAGTGATAGCAGACTTGCGCAGCATACACCGTACTCGCTCCTCCTCCTCCCCTACATGGGTCCGATGTTCGATAGAGCCAAGAAGACCGGAGGTAAGATCCGGCGCAGATGGCTAGCGCGGCATGAACCCACACCTGGGCGTGCCGACACACCTAACGCACAAAACCCAGGTTTTCACGCGGTCGGGACGGCAGTACGTCTCGGACCCCCACTGAGTGGAAGGTCTATAAAAGCCCAATTAAGAAGGATTCATTGCGACATGTCTCTCCACTCTGCCAGGAGGACAGAGTTATGTCATCAGTTGGAAGCTTTCCCAGCTGCAGCGTTTAACGCACCATGACAGTCTCAAAGCGCGTTGGAAATCTTAAAGCGAGGAAGATGTGCTGACACAGTTAAATTCTCTCCCTCTCTCTCCCTCTCGCTCTATCTTCTCATTTTCCGACACCATTTCACTGTCGGAGCCGGGCGCAGTGCATGACATGGAGTCAGATGATTCGGACATGACTTTTTAGGGTCAGACCCGAAATTTCAATGAACATTTGGGTTGAGGACAATCAACCACTGTGGAATAACCACGTAATGCCCAACCCCTCGTTGCTGCGTCACGCAGGAGCAGAAACATCGGCGAAACGCGTGTCTGGGCTTTTAGCTAGTACCTATGTCGGAAGTACGGTATAACGTCTTTGCCATACATATTTATATAAGTTAAACAAGCTCATGACACTCACTGATTTGTTTAGGATCTCACTCGATCCCATTCTGTCCGCCCGACCGCCCGCCGCCCGCCCACCGCCCGCCCGCCCGCCCGCCCGCCAGCTAGTCACTGGCGATAAACGAACTTTGTGTCATAGAACACATGCCACACATAACACACAGGTATGTTTGCTAAAGGTGCAACAGGCAAGACGTAGACAGCTGTTTCATGGTTGATACTGATCACCAGTACGTCATATGCCTTGTGCAGTGAGGTATATGCACAAGTCAAAGAAGCGCATGACATGGGATCGAGTGAGATCCTCAGTAAATTGGAAGAAGAAGAGTTGTTTTGTGGCATAGAAGAAAGGAAATTTAAGCGAAGTAATTAGGAAAAAATGCGGGCTAAAATTCATAGAAAGCTGTCATTGACTCGTCTCCATGACAAAAATTTTCCTTAAGTCATTCGGATTGGTTATTTACACCCAACGCGGTCCACACCGAGTCCTCATTTGCACCACGTAAAAACCAATAGAAGTACAGTAGATGTGTTAGCTCGTAAAATGTTAATCGAAATTCCAAAATGTGTTTTCAATTCACCAAGTATACTTATATAGAGAAAACCTTTAAAAATTCTTTCTTGCACTTATTTTGCAAAAACGTACGTCTTCTTCAAATTTACTATTTCGATTAACCAAAAATGGTTTCCCGAATAATTTTGAACCCAACCTGCGATACATTTGCATTCAGGGTTTAAAAACTGCCTGTTGTTTTCATTTCACTTTGGAAAAGTCACAAATTTCTTTACACTATTACGACGATGTAATATGGTGTTCATAAAATTTCGGAAAGGATGTGGACCATATTGTACACTTCATTAGCAGCACAGATAAGCCGACAGATACAATGCTTGTGAATGGAGACTTCAAGGTCAACAAAAATCGTATGGTTAGATACTTTTTCGAAATCGAAAAATAAATTTTCTTTAAGTATATAGTTTGAAAACGCAATCTGCTACCAAATGAGTACAAGGACGAATATATAGATACATGTGAATATGTTCTTTTAAATATACTTGAAATTATATGGGCACTGAAAATCAATTGGAAACATGTATACTATTTAAGTAGTCATCTTTTACAGGGTGCAGTTTTTACAGGCGGCATTCTGATGTACCTGAAATAGCTTGGGCGTGCATTGCACAATAATTAATATAAAAACCGCACTTAAGTAATCTTCTTGGATCGAAATTACGTGGTAGAATTTTGTTAACATTTCGTAAGGGAGAAAATTCACTGAAACCGAAAATGCGCATCAGTTAAGACGCAAGTCCTGGAAAGGTTTCGTCCGTTGCAATAGGTGATGGAACTCCTGAATTGTCGTCGCTACAACTCCAATGATTAGTTTAAACAACTTAGAATGCTGACATTTTTGGCCACTGCCTGATGAAAAATTTGCTTCGAACAAAACATTTTACGTAAAAACGGGCGTTTCCTGGTATTAATAAAACTTCCTATGCTATGTTCTATCACAGACCAAGATACCTCGTTGTTAGCAGTATAAGAACGAAAAGTTTACACAAGGTCGCTTCTGAAAGCGGAAAATGGGATGTTGTGGTAATCGGAATCCTACACGGCTAGGTATGAGAAATCGCTTTGTTTTTATGAACTGGGGTTTTTAGCCGGAAAACGCTCCAGTTCACTGCTCAAAGGAAGTGTGATTCCGATAAGGCTTTCAATAAAAATTTCATTTCCTGAACCCCAATCAGCTACTCCATTTGAAGACTGCGTCAGTTGCTAAGAAAACTCACAAGAAATTGGAAGAAATGAAGGGAAAATTGTTTAATACAGTAGAAGTTAGTTTTTTGCTTATTGATAATTAGATGCTAACTTAGTAGTTTCGATGTCTGTCACATTCACAAGCATTTTAACCTCAAAACTACAATCAATCATGTACTATTATCTTGCAGTTGTTATTAATGCACAATCGTTCTTCTTTATCTGTTAAAGTGCACTTTTAATAAACGACAGGTGAGAAAATGGTTTCCAAAGTTGCCCGTTTTTAGTTAAAAAAAAACTTTTCTCGTCCAAAAAAAAATTATGCTTTATTTTAAGGGAATATCGTTTCCTTCATGTAGTAAACTTTACGGTATGAAGGTATGTGAGTTGCGGTGATTTTTGGGCGAATCGCTTGTCATTTCTTGAAAAATGTCACGTGACACTTCGGTTATGCCAAGCAACGACGTCCAACGGGTGCCCAACACAGCACCGGCAGCTGTGAGAACGTGAATAGTTTTTATGCTGCGACAGGCTTGTTTAGCATCTACCGTGATCTCTTTTCCATCGCTCACCTTACTCTAACGGAAAAATAATGTCAAATAAATGGGAGGTGGGTGCGGGTGGGAGGTGGACGAAGCTAAAGAGCCCGACTACGCGTGCTACACACAAGGCCTGGTCAACACAACTTTTATTAGTCTCAGAAGCTCGGATGTCAGATGTAGAATATCAGAAGGGGGACATTTAGAAGCCACTATAACCTGACTCCCGTCCTTCAGTCATTCAAAAATTCTCCCATGACGACCAAGGTAACCCCTCAGTTGACACAATCCTTAGTGCTTCGAGATAGCTTCAAGCGCGTCAGGTTTCCAACAGTGTGGAATGTGCTGATGTGCCGTGAGGATGAATTTTCCGGCGTAGGTCTCACTCTCACTTCCCTCCCATGCTCCAATCGACTGTACGGGCCCGTCAGACAACTGGAGCTGCATCTGGGCGCTATGGGTGACGCGGCGTGCATGCCTACGTGTGGGCGTGTCACCGCACGTAGACGCTGCGCAGCCAACTTAACGCGTGGGCGGGTGCAGCCTAGTTCTGTTTCTGACCAGCGCGTCTCCATTGCACTCCGCCTCCCCGCTGTGAGCCTCACCTACTCTACCCCTCAGCCCAACAGATCTACTCGCCGACACTTTTCATTATTGCACAGAGAGATAATCACTCGAAAATTATAGACACATATCAGGAAAGACTGGAAGGGCCATTACTGGCTTATTAAATGTCATCGTGGGTTTAGGGGTACTAGTTAGGGGTAGCTCCACACAGATAGCATTTGGTCGCTCCATTTGTCTCGTACAGCTGGTGAATGCTCCTGTGGCCGCCTCTAACTGGTACCCAACTCTCACCTGTGGCTCCTCGAAGTTGGGTTCTTCCCAGCGGCCACACCCCGGGCAACCGTCACGACCGGCGGGCTACACCAGGTGAGGGTCTGCGGTGTTGTGTGTGCCTCCACACCCGGTATGTCTGACTCCCGAATTTCCCACCTCACCCGTCTCAAAAAGTCCTAAGGTGGGGGGGACAGCAACCCCGTAGGCGGCCCAGGCTAACTCGGATCGTTCTCCCATTAAAACAAAACCGTAACCCATAGTGGATTTTGGCAGCCGTCTAGGAGGTCCGAGCAGCCCTATTTCGGGCCAAACTGCTTGCCTCCTCGCATAGGAAGGGGCTTGAAAAGGTGCCCTAAACAAATTCTCGGTCTCACGTCTTCTGCGGCCAGCCACGGCTCGCAGATCGCAAAATACGCGGCCGTAAAATGCAAACAAACAACAATACCCCCGTCCCCATCCCCTCGCCATACCCTCCAGGCTGCTCGGGTAAGTCCACTCACACTAGAAGCCTGGAATGTTCGTTTTCTTTTATACAATACCAGGAGCAACCGGCCGGAACGGAGAACGGCACTAGTCGCTCGGGAACTGGCACGCTACAAGGTGGAAATTGCTGCTCTCAGCCAGACCCGATTCTTTGAGCAGGGTCAGCTGAAGGAGGTGGGTGCCGACTACACCTTCTTCTGGAGCGGCCGGCCAAAGGCAGATCGAGGCGACGCTGGTGTGGCCTTTGCCATCCGAAACGACATCGTGGGACTTCTCCCCTGTTTTCCGTAGAGAATCAATGATCGCCTGATGAGCCTCCGCCTGCCTCTTTGGGGAGACCAGTTCGCCACCATCATCAGCGCCTACGCTCCCCCAACGACGAGCTCTGATGCGGCGAAGGACGAATTCTACGAGGACCTGCACGCCTTGCTGGCGACTGTGTCGAAAGAGGACAAGTAAATTGTTCTTGGTGTCTTCAACGACCGCGTCGCGACGGACCACGCTTCCTGGCAGGGAGTGCTGGGTTCCAACGGTCTCGGTCCCTGTAACGATAACGGACTCCTTCTTCTGCGCCCGTGTGTGGAACACCGTCACCTGCTGACCAACATCTTCTTCCGCCTTCCGACGCGGGAGAAGGCCACGTGGATACACCCTCAGTCGCGGCGCTGGCATCTGCTGGACTATGTTCCCATCCGGAGGCGAGATCAAAAGGACATGCTGGTGACCAAGGCGATCCGCGATGCCGATGGTTGGACAGATCACCGCCTTGTCATCTCCCAGATGAGGCTCCGACGTCAACCCCGACGAAGGCCCCAAGGTAAGCAACCACCATGTAAGTAAAATTCTCTTTTGTTAAATTTGCCTGCTCACTGTTTTGATTTCAGCAACCAAATAACCCAGAAACTGGAGAACCTGCATGCTCCAGATAATAATGTCACCGTGGAAACATGCTGGTGTAAACTGCGAAATGTCATCCAGTCAACCGCCCTCGAAGTCCTCGGACGCGCATGCCGTCAACACCACGACTGATTTGACGACAATGACGCCGACATCAGCAGCTTACTCGCGGAGAAGAATGGAATACACAAAGCCTACATGGACATTTGGACTGACGCCACCAAAGCAGCCTTCTTCAGATGCCAGCAAATTGTACAGCACCGGCTGCAGGAGATGCAGGACGCCTGTATGGTCAGAAAGGCTGAGGAAATCCAGGGGTATGCGGACCGCAATGAAATGAAAAACTTTTTCAAAGCCATCAAGGCCATCTACGGCCCATGCACCACTGCTCAGCTCTGACGGCACAACACTGCTGACAGAGAAATCGCAAACTCTGAAACGCTGGGCCGAGCACTTCAGAAGTGTCCTTTATTGCTCATAAACCATCTCCGATGCTGCCATTGACCGGCTCCCTCAAGTGCACACGAACAGTGACCTGGATCTGCCGCCTTCCCTACCAGAAACATTCCGGGCTGTGCAGCTGATTTCCAGCGGTAAAGCACCGGCATCTGACGCAATCCCACCGGAAGTCTACTAGCACGTCGGACCCCAGCTGATGGCAGAACTCACAACACTCTTCCAGGATATGTGGCACAAAAGACAAGTTCCTCAGGATTTCAAAGACGCGACTATCGTCCATTTCTACAAACGGAAGGGGAACCGGCAACTCTGTGATAATCACAGAGGCATCTCGTTGCTCAACATCGCCGGGAAGATCTTCGCCCATATCCTTCTCAATCGTCTGAACGGTCACCTAGAGCAGGGCCTGCTCCCGGAAAGCCAATGTGGCTTCCGCTGACACCGCGGAACAACCAACATGATCTTTGCCGCCCGCCAGCTACAAGAGAAGTGCCAGGAGATGCCAACTCACCTATACACTACCTTTGTGGATCTGACGAAAGCCTTTGACACGTTGAATCACGACGGACTGTGGAAAGTCATGCAGAAAATAGTCTGTTCTGAGCGGTTCACACACATGGTGCGTCAGCTTATGATGGGATTACGGCGCACATCACTGACAACGGGACGGTATCCGAGGCATTCTCAGTGACCAACGGAGTGAAGCAGGGCTGCGTACTGGCCCCCACCCTCTTCAGTCTCATTTTCTCGGCAATGCTGATGGACGCCTACCGTGATGAGCAGCCTGGGATCCCTATCGCCTATATAACTGATGGGCACCTTCTCAACAGTCGGCGTATGCAGGCTCCAACGCGTGTGTCTACGACTACAATCCGGGACTTGCTCTTCGCGGACGACTGCGCCCTTAACACCGTGACGGAGGAGGACATGCAAAGGAGCATGGACCTCTTCGCCGAAGGCTGCGCCCACTTTGTATTAACAATCAGTACAGCCAAAACGGTTTTCATGCAGTAGCCGCCACCCAGCGCGGAATACAATATTCCCCGAATCAATGTCAACGGTGCTCAACTCAAAAACGTGGGAAACTTCGCTTATCTAAGAAGCACGCTCTCACGCAACACGAGAATCGATGACGAGGTTGCCCAACGGATCTCCAAAGCTAGTCAGGCCTTCGGCCGGCTGCAGGCCTCCGTGTGGAATCGCCACGGTATTCACCTAAACATCACACTGAACATGTACAAGGCCGTCGTCTTGACGACACTCCTCTACGGAGCGGAAACCTGGAACGTCTACTCGAACCAAGCCAGGAAGCTGAATCACTTCCATCTCAGCTGCCTCCGCAGAATACTGAAGCTGAGATGGAAAGAGAGGATCGCGGACACGGAAGTCCTGGAGCGGACCTGAATCCTCAGCATCCATGCCATGCTGAGGCAAGTGCAGCTGCGATGGAGCGGCCACTTGGTAAGAATGGACGACGAGCGACTACCCAAACGACTTTCTACGGAGATGTCGCTACGAGTGCACGCCGACAGGGAGGTCAAAAACGCCGCTTCAAGGACACTTTGAAGAAATCGCTTAAGCAACTGCAAATAAACCCGGCGACCTGGAAGGACCTCACCCAGGATAGACCAGCATGGAGAAGATCAGTGAAGACTGGTTCAGCAATCTATGAGGCCAACCGGATGGCCGCCGCCAAGGCCAAAAGAGTTGCACGAAAGTCAGCAGCTCCCCAGACCAACACTGTCGATGCCCAGGCACTGCCAACATGCCCGCGCTGTCAACACATCTTCCGCGCGCGAATAGGCCTGGTTGGACATCTTCGGACGCAATGCACTAACAATCCGACAATTCCAACTTCTAAGTCAAATTCTGCCAACCCTCCTTCAGACTCCCCCACCCTCACTCCTGGCATCAATTCCATTACTCCCACCATCATAGAGACCACATCCCAATAGCTATCGCCTGTTTCCCCCAATACCGCCACCACCACTGCCTTCGACTTCACTACCACCACCGGCATCAGCGATGGGGAATCTCTCCTAAACTGTCCGCAATGCGACCGCACATTCACCTCACGCATCGGCCTGATCGGTCACTTGCAAATCCATCGTACAGAGACTGGTGAACCAGTGCCTGGAGCACCCACACACAGCAGAGATCGTCGCCTTCACTGCCCTCACTGCGCTCGCGCATTCACTCATCGCATGGGCCTATTCGGTCACATGTGCATCCATGACAGCGGTATACACCACAATGCCGACAACACCGATACACCATGCACACCCTCCGCTCCTGCCATTCTTACCGCCACTGCCACCCACACTACCATGAATGACATCCCCACAGCCTCTACCAATTTCTCCTGCCCACACTGCGCCTGTAACCTCAACTCACGCATTGGCCTGGTCAGTCACCAACGAATCCATCGCACGGAGGCTGCTGAACCAGTGCCTGGGGCTCCGACATACAGTCGACGCGCCCGCCTCCACTACCCTCACTGCTCCCGCACATTTACACACCGCATGGGCCTATTAGGACGCATGCGCCTCCACGACAACCTCCGGTAAACCACCGGAGGCTAAGCCTTATCAGCGCACACCATCTGCACTAATACATAGACAACACCCTCACAATCATCAGAATGTACCGGATAAAATCACGGTGTCCTAGACAACGTGGCTTGGCAGGCTGCTAATCTGACGCTCGTAGCAGACCACGCCGTCGGCTCAGTGTATGTGCTGTGTGTGTCGAGTGGCTGACCAGTGGACTGGGAGTCAGACGGCAGTGACTCCTCCATATCCCCTGATTTAGTGAATCCTGGTATGTGCGTTATTGGGGCCAGGTCGTGCTGTGGTGCGCGAAGACGGGTACGTAGACTCGTCAGCCAATGCGCCCACTCCTACATCAGACAACTGACTGTCTCGGATGGTGGGTTGATTTTGGGGGTGGGGGAGAGAGTGAGGTCGAGAGCTCAGCGTATTTTCCTCACTATAAACAATCTGACGCACTTGGAAGGTTGCCAGCTGACGGGATAACTCGGACCGCGTGGTCAGCCCAATGTGTGTTTTGTGTGGAGTGGCTGACTGGCGGATTGAGAGTCAGGCTGCAATGGCTCCTTTTTAATGTGGCCTTTATGGCACTCCCACTCCGTGGGGTCCGAGCCAGGTGTGGTGGTACACTCAGGGGCGGCTCCGGCCGCGCCAGCCACCTGCGCCCTCTCCCATCTTCGGTCTTCTTGACTCTGTCTTGACACCGGGCTCAGGTGGGGGAGGAGGAGAGTGTGCGATAGCTGCAGCGCAAGGCTACTATCACTTAAAACTAATTTACGCCCAATTCACCGTCCCTGCACCACCTGGTGTGGAGCATACGGTGGACCTCGTCGAAATCGACGGTTTAACTGTCAGTCATTCAACTGTCATCAGCCAGCCGTTCCCAACTCCTGCTTTTATGTTGCCCGCGACTTGAACTCGTGACCTGTTGTTGAAGTCCAACGTTCTACTTACTGTGCCAGGAGCTCGTTATCTTGCCGGTTTCGATCGGGAATACACAGATTGGTGGATAGGTAATCAGTCTTCTAACATATTTCATTTTCTTACTTTGACGATTGTCGAAACGAGCAGAATTTTTGCTGCACTTTATATAAATTGGCCGCTCGCAAGTCCTTTTTTCTTAACAATGACTGCCTTTGGATGGCGACTGCCTCTATTCTGTTTTGCTCATTTAGTGCTATCAACAACACTCTGAGTGGGCTTTGCTAGTGCGTCCAGTAATAGCAACTGCCCCGCCCTTACGGTAAATTTAAGGAAGGATAAATAAACACTAACACTCACCCTAACAAAAAACTAAACTATCGCCGTAATCATAACTCTAGCCCTACTCTAAACCTTAACCCTGCAGTTGGCACTGTAATAAACTTAATAATAATAATAATAATAATAATAACTTGATAAACTTACTAATAAGCTTATTCAGTACCCTAATCCCAAATCTGACCTGAAACTCACACTTAGATCTAACCCTTAACTTAAACCTAACCGTAACTTTTATCCTAAACATAATTTCCTTGGAATTTAGCGCAAAGTCACATGTATTGTGGACTGTTCCTTTTCCTAATGTCCTGTTTAGGCGGCCATACAAGTCAGGTCAGTCATCCTCAAGGCTTCGAGCGCAAAATTTGGCTGCGCATATAACCTTTTCCTACAGATTCTCACTCAACCACAAAAGACCCTATCTGCTCAATAACATTCAAATACCTCCTTCTTTAGTTTCTATCAGAGCGGCGGAATTTGAGATCGTCAGTCACCAGCATCCCTATGAATATGGTTTGATACTGCATTGTGGCCTTGTGCACGTAGTGGGGACCAGGTAATGTGTGGCACGTTTAGACGGAGAGTTTAATTTTTCACAATCATTGTGCCCAATCCCAACACCAGCTGGTTAAAAAACTCGGACGGTCGACTGTGCGTGGGAGAGGGAAGAGGGTGAGGCTGACTTTAAGGAATCTATCCTGACGGAAAATCACTGCATTCTTCAATAATAAAGCTGGTGCGCTTGAATCTATCATGACGCGCTAACAGTCGTGGCTTGGGAGGCTGTTAACTGACGGGGGTATCTCTGTCTTCCTGGGATTATTCTGGAGGGACTGGTGGTGACTGGGAGCAAAACTGCAAGTACTCCTCCTTAATAGGACCTTTATGGTACTCTCATGCCTGTTAGACTCGAGTCACCCTTGTGGTAGCCTGGTTTTCGTGCTGGGAACCAGCTCGTGTGCAGCACGCGTAGACGAACAGGTTAGCTTTGACATTCACTGCTCCGCGTGCACCTTCGGTCGTTTTGACACTGCTATGCCATTGAAGCAAGAGAGACAGAGAGAGAGAGAGAGAGAGAGAGATAGAGAGAGAGAGAGAGAGAGAGAGAGAGAGAGAGAGAGAGAGAGAGAGAGAGAGAGAGAGAGAGAGAGAGAGAGTAGAGAGAGAGAGAGAGAGAGAGAGAGAGAGAGAGAGAGAGAGAGAGAGAGAGAGAGAGAGAGAGAGAGAGAGGGAGTCAGATGTTGCGCGAGTCTGTTTCAAACCAATTGAGGAGCAAATCGTTACTGATGCTGGGCCCAGTCCGCGGGTCAAGCGGTGGACGTCGTCACTGGTGACGGTCAAATTGTCATCACAAGTGTTTTCGTGCACCATTTGCTTCCAACAGCCATCAGGATGAACCAGATCCTGCTTTATTTGAATTTATGCCTTTCTATTTGTCGAAATTCCAGCAAACAAGCTGGAGATACGTATGTTCCATCTACGGCATGCCGGGCGACTATCTAGCAGTCTGGTGCTATGAGAACTCACGAATCTGACATTGGAAGTTCGAAGTTACCGAAGCGTTAAACAAAACCTTCATCTACCTTTCCATGTTCCCTAAGCTTTACCAGTTGATCTGCTCGTCTGTTGCCGGTGTTTCTTATATTGTTTTAGTGGATACACTAATAAAACGACAATTCACAAAAGTCAAAAAAAATTCTGAGCGAATCCTTGATGATGTTGTCCATCCCCTCCACTTTAACCTCATTGCCGTAACACCTTCCCGTCCCATGCACCAAGGCTTTCTTCATATCGCTTGCCACATCGGTACATCTGTTTTACCATTTATAGCGCGCTACTTTAGGTGTGAAGAGAGATAAATACAGAAACTGAGAGTGGAACCATCTCCCCCATTAAATTTTTATTTTTGACTTTTTATTCATCCATAATCTGTTAATTTATCCTTTTATCCCGGGGAATGGAGTCATTTTTTGTTGAAAATGTTGAATGATGCTTTCAAAATAAAGCGTATTTCTTTCTTTCTTTCTTTCTCTCTCTCTCTCTCTCTCTCTCTCTCTCTCTATATATATATATATATATATATATATATATATATATATATATATATATATGCATATATATATATATATATATATATATATATACTATATATATATATATATATCCATCTACCAACTTCTTGGGGATGGGAGAATTAGCGTGCGAACGTCCTGGCCCTCGTAATAAACTTGCCAGTTCTGCATAACTTTGAAGGATGGTACTCCGAGTCCGTCCTCCTTTCTGCGGAGCACATTGGGAAACGAATTGCACCAAACTCGGCCATAGACTTATATCTTCTGTGGTCAGTAATTACCATATGGTTTTTTCAGGGTCGTTATGCATACAACGTATTTTCAAGTTACATAGCCACATTGTTCGAAATACCAAGGTTCCACAGGAGACCCCTAAGTTCTCGCTCTGCAATTATATTGACCTTGCCTTGCGTGAAGTAACTACGGGTCATTGAGCAGTTAGAAATTTTCCCCATATAGCACCTCTTGAAACTTCAACATGACATAGATGGCGGATGCGATCTTAACACGTGTGAGGCGTTCGAAAACCGCGCTACACCACCTTGTATGCCAAGATATCTGGCATTCAAAGGAGTATCAACCAACAGCCGGTAAATGGTTCCAGTTATTTACTGTCTCACGTCTGCGGCATGCACCATCTGTGCAAATGTGCATGTCACGTGCGATCCTCAAGGTCATTGCCCACACGACGCGCTTGGACGCTAGGACGATGATTAAGGTCGCGCCTCGGAGGGCTGATCGAATGATGCGGGAGTTGTCCGGCAATGAAAGAGAGAGAGGCTTTATTTTGAAAGTTTCCTTTCAGGATTTCCAGCAAGTAGGCCTCCGTTCACTTCATATGCAATTGTTACACAAATGAGACAGCAACGGAAGAAAAGAGAAGATATATAATTACAGAAAGCTGCAACTGTCGACATCATGAACGAATGTCCGTGAATGGTCGCAAAATTTGCGCCAAATTTCCTTCAAAACGTTGCCGGCGTCGCATGCGACTGATCTTATTATTGTAATTAAAATAAACAAATAGTGCTTAATAGCAGTGTCTACTGAGAAAAATGGGCCAGACCATGTACATATAAGAAAATTCACATGTCAATGGAGGAGAAATAAATGGTGGCTCAAATTCAAAACCCCGCCTGTGTGATGGGGCCAAAAGTTAACCAGCTTGGTCTGAAGACGCGACCACAACGCTGCTACGTGCTAATAAAAAACGTGCTGTTGGTGAAAAATAAGTAGATACCATGAGCGAAATTCACGTGAGCGCTGGCGTTTTTTTAAATTCACGTTAACTAGGAACAACCTGTTTTCCATGAAAAACAGCTTGATGAAACTGGGAGTTGGTGTACTCGTGGGAATCATTAGCATTATACTTTATGAAAACCAGACTGCTATCTCCTGCGTTCCAGAAAACTAGACAGTCATGGATGAGACTTCAATCGGTCTGCACAGTCGGGGGTAATAATTTCGTCTCAGAAGCATTTGTTCTTCGAGTTAGTCGGAGCGGGTACTCGTCAATCTGTGTAACGTTGTCTCATTGCGAAAGCTATCGTGAGCATTGTTTAGTTTTCATTCAAACAAGATACATTTAGTCGTCGCTCTGCCTATAAAACACGGTTGGGGCCTCTTTCAATACCGCGTCTTTCAGGTGTACTTGCAAGTGCGTACTAATGACAGGTTGTTTCACGGTTGATCCCAGCTATCCAAGCCAACCAATCAGCTCCAAGGCCGGCTCAGGCACGCCCTGCGGCGCCAGAGTGTGTCCTCGTCCGGCTGCCAACTTCATCCAACGCATTACCCAATCAGTATGTACAATAGACAGTGCTCTATCTGATAGAATCGAACAGGCGAATTCCAGGAAGCAGGTCAGGAGATGTGATCGCTGGAACAAGAAGTTTATTGGCCTGACGTTTCGCCTTCCTACTCGAATACATTACCAGATATACTGGCAAGTAAGGGTGATAGAGGCACAAGGCGCGCAGTATTTATAGTATGTTATGACCACGTGATCATTGCTGGGGGTCGTCACTCATGCGATGATGGCTTGGCCTTCCACGTCTGAGTCCTTAATGTCCGTGATTTTATCCCCCATGTTGGATGTTGGCATGATAATCACCGGGCCATTTGGCTCACTGTCATTGGATGTGTTAACCACCCGCGTCCTACTCATGTGATTCATTTCCGTGCTCAGGTTATGCCTCAGAACAGAATATGGGAACCGGAGGTCATTGCGTTTGTTGATGGGCTACGGGCCTGACAACCATGACTCAAGCATCTCACAGCTCACATAGTTATCAACTCTTGCAAAGATTTCTTCCTCATAAAACTTTAAAATATCGTCGAGTGAACTGCAACCTGAGCGCTAGCGTCTTTCCTCCTCCTCACCGCTGCTGCGTGGTTAGCCATTGGCGTCCGTAGTAATCTTCCGGTTTCTCCGATGTAGTTGCTTTGTCTACAACTTTACCGGTAATCGACGTCAGTCATTTCCTGCCGTCGCAGTGGGTCATTCGGCCTCATGACCTGGTGCCTGATATTTGCCTGTGTACAACCCCAAGTGGAGTGAGAAGGCGTCTGACGGCTTCCAAGACGTTTTTCACATAGGAAAGAGCTCATCAGAACTCATTACTTCCGCCACTTATCCTCATACGAGAGTTTAACCGTCTGTTGCGACGAGGTTCACCGTGTGCCCCATGACACGTTGGTGCATGAACGTTGGCTCGCTCGTTAATTAGAGCATATAGTGGTGGCAGACTTGTGCTGCGTCTGCCGCACCCTCTCCTCCTCACCCACCTGGGTCCCTTTTCATTGCCAAGTCCAAAAGGCCGGAGATGGTGCAGCAGATTGTCGAGGCCAGAGCCGACCCTTAGTGTAAAGCTACACCTGACTCGGATCCCACAGTGCAGAGTGCCATAGAGGCCACAACAGGGAAGAGCCATGCAGCCTGACTCCTAGTCTGCCAATCGCCCACTCTGCACAAACACACACTGGGCTGACTGCGCGGTTCGAGTTGTGCCGTTAGTTGGCAACCCTCCACGTCACGGCTTTTAGCGCACGTGGTAGCTTATTAGCGCGTGTGATTTTTTATAGTGAGAAACAATTGCTGAGCCGCCGAGCTCACTTTCTGGTGCTGGGAATGGGCGCAGTGACTGACCTCGACTGCATGTGCCACGTACACGACCGCCCACGCCCCAAACACAAGCACCAGGATTTGACACAAAAGGGGCTGAGCTCACTTTCATACGACGTTAGGTCAGTTATTTGAAACGGATCCTTTATCCAGTCAGTCTTTCCTCTTGACAGCGGTGGCTAACACTGACCCATCCTCTCCGGCTGCATTGGAATATATATATATATATATATATATATATATGGAATGGAACCGACAAAGACAAGGGAGACCGGAATGGCCATTTCTGGCTTATTAGCCGTCATCAGCCAGTCATACCCAATCCCAAGTGTGGCATTCCTGGGATTCGGAACCCGCGACCTTTGGTATTTGAGTCGAACGTTTCACCATTGAGCCACGGGCTCGTTGTTTTTGTCGGTTGTGATCGGGAATATGAGGATAGTGTGGGGCTCACCGATCTGCTTAAGGAACATGCATGTTCCGTTGTGCCCGGGAGCTCAGACTAGAGCCCTCGCAGGCGGTCGCATAGCGACGTGTAGCATATGATGAAATGGAACCGACAAAGACAAGGGAGACCGGAATGGCCATTTCTGGCTTATTAGCCGTCATCAGCCAGTCATACCCAATCCCAAGTGTGGTACTCCTGGGATTCGAACCCGCGACCTTTGGTATTTGAGTCGAACGCTCTACCATTGAGCCACGGGCTCGTTGTTTTGTCGGTTGTGATCGGGAATATGAGGATAGTGTGGGGCTCACCGATCTGCTTAAGGAACATGCATGTTCCGTTGTGCCCTGGAGCTCAGACTAGAGCTCTCGCAGGCGGTCGCATAGCGACGTGTAGCATATGATGGAATGGAACCGACAAAGACAAGGGAGACCGGAATGGCCATTTCTGGCTTATTAGCCGTCATCAGCCAGTCATACCCAATCCCAAGTGTGGCACACCTGGGATTCGAACCCGCGACCTTTGGTATTTTGGTCGAACGCTCTACCATTGAGCCACGGGCTCGTTGTTTTGTCGGTTGTGATCGGGAATATGATGATAGTGTGGGGCTCACCGATCTGCTTTAAGGAACATGCATGTTCCGTTGTGCCCTGGAGCTCAGACTAGAGCCCTTCGCAGGCGGTCGCATAGCGACGTGTAGCATATGATGGAATGGAACCGACAAAGACAAGGGAGACCGGAATGGCCATTTCTGGCTTATTAGCCGTCATCAGCCAGTCATACCCAATCCCAAGTGTGGCACACCTGGGATTCGAACCCGCGACCTTTGGTATTTGAGTCGAACGTCTACCATTGAGCTTTCACGGGCTCGTTGTTTCGCTCGGTTGTGATCGGGAATATGATGATAGTGTGAGTGCTCACCGATCCGCTCAGAAAACATGTATGTTCTCGTTGTGCCCTGAGCTCAGACTAGAGCTCCCTGCGCAGTCGTATGCTCAGCGCGTGTAGCACGCCCGATGCCCATGGACACCGACTGTTGAGACCGGAAATCTGCCGGCTACCAATGGCCCATAGCCGTCATCAGCCAATCACACGCAAATCCCGTGGCGACACCTGGGATCCGAACCGCGACCCTGGGCAATTCTTGAGCGAAACGCTTCCTGCACCTGCGCTCACTGGCTCGCCGTCTCGGCCGCGACGGGAATACGACGACAGTGTGGGCAACGATCTCGCTCGTACGACTGTCATGATCCCTGTTCTGAGCTGCAGATCGCAGAGCCTTCGACAGGCGGTCGCATAGCGACGTAGCATATGATCAAACGAACGCAATGCGATCAAAGAGAGAGCGAGATTCGATGCCCGGGCCTCAATAATTAGCCATCATCAGCCAGTCATACCGCTATCCCGCGTGGCAACACCTGGATCGAACCCGCGACCCTGAGCACCGGAGCCCGAACTGCTCTCACCCATTGAGCTGCGGGCTCGGTTTGCTTTGGTCGGTTGTGATCGGAGATATGATGATAGTGCGCTCACCGATCTGCTTAGCGGAACATGTATGTTCGGCTGCGTCCGAAGCTCAAACTAGAGCCCGCAGGCGGTCGCATAGCGACGTGTAGCATATGATGAAATGGAACCGACAAAGACAAGGGAGACCAGAATGGCCATTTCTGGCTTATTAACCGTCATCAGCCAGGTCATACCCAATCCCCAAGTGTGGCACACCTGATTCGAACCCGCGACCTTGGTATTTGAGTCGAACGCTCTACCATTGAGCCGCGGGACTCTGTTGTTTTGTCGGTTGTGATCGGGAATATGATGATAGTGTGGGGCTCACCGATCTCGCTTTATGGAACATGTATGTTCCGTTGTGCCCTGAAGCTCAGACTAGAGCCCTCGCAGGCGGTCGCATAGCGACGTGTAGCATATGATGAAATGGAACCGATAAAAGACAAGGGAGACCGGAATGGCCATTTCTGGCTTATAAGCCGTCATCAGCCAGTCATACCCAATCCCAAGTGTGGCACACCTGGGATTCGAACCCGCGACCTTTGGTATTTGAGTCGAACGTCTACCATTGAGCCACGGGCTCGTTGTTTTGTCGGTTGTGATCGGGAATATGATGATAGTGTGGGGCTTACCGATCTGCTTATGGAACATGTATGTTCCGTTGTGCCCTGGATCTCAGACTAGAGCCCTCGCAGGCGGTCGCAAAGTGACGTGTAGCATAAGATGAAATGGAACCGACAAAGACAAGGGAGACCGGAATGGCCATTTCTGGCTTATTAGCCGTCATCAGCCAGTCATACCCAATCCCAAGTGTGGCACACCTGGGATTCGAACCCGCGACCTTTGGTATTTGAGTCGAACGCTCTACCATTGAGCCACGGGCTCGTTGTTTTTGTCGGTTGTGATCGGGAATATGATGATAGTGTGGGGCTCACCGATCTGCTTATGGAACATGTATGTTCCGTTGTGCCCTGGAGCTCAGACTAGAGCCCTCGCAGGCGGTCGCATAGCGACGTGTAGCATATGATGAAATGGAACCGACAAAGACAAGGGAGAACCGGATGGCCATTTCTGGCTTATTAGCCGTCATCAGCCAGTCATACCCAATCTCAAGTGTGGCACACCTGGGATTCGAACCCGCGACCTTTGGTATTTGAGTCGAACGCTCTACCATTGAGCCACGGGCTCGTTGTTTTGTCGGTTGTGATCGGGAATATGATGATAGTGTGGGGCTCACCGATCTGTTTATGGAACATGTATGTTCCGTTGTGCCCTGGAGCCTCAGACTACAGCCCTCGCAGGCGGTCGCATAGCGACGTGCAGCATATGATGAAATGGAACCGACAAAGACAAGGGAGACTGGAATGGCCATTTCTGGCTTTATTAGCCGTCATCAGCCAGTCATACCCAATCCCAAGTGTGGCACACCTGGGATTCGAACCCGCGACCTTTGGTATTTGAGTCGAACGCTCTACCATTGAGCCACGGGCTCGTTGTTTTGTCGGTTGTGATCGGGAATATGATGATAGTGTGGGGCTCACCGATCTGCTTAAGGAACATGTATGTTCCGTTGTGCCCTGGAGCTCAGACTAGAGCCCTCGCAGGCGGTCGCATAGCGACGTGTAGCATATGATGAAATGGAACCGACAAAGACAAGGGAGACCGGAATGGCCATTTCTGGCTTATTAGCCGTCATCAGCCAGTCATACCCAATCCCAAGTGTGGCACACCTGGGAATTCGAACCCGCGACCTTTGGTATTTGAGTCGAACGCTCTACCATTGAGCCACCGGACTCGTTGCTTTTGTCGGTTGTGATCGGGAATATGATGATAGTGTGGGGCTTACCGATCTGCTTATGGAACATGTATGTTCCGTTGTGCCCTGGATCTCAGACTAGAGCCCTCGCAGGCGGTCGCAAAGTGACGTGTAGCATAAGATGAAATGGAACCGACAAAGACAAGGGAGACCGGAATGGCCATTTCTGGCTTATAAGCCGTCATCAGTCAGTCATACCCAATCCCAAGTGTGGCACACCTGGGATTCGAACCCGTGACCTTTGGTATTTGAATCGAACGCTCTACCATTGAGCTGCGGGCTCGTTGATTTGTCGGTTGTGATCGGGAATATGATTATAGTGTGGGGCTCACCGATCTGCTTAAGGAACATGTATGTTCGGTTGTGTCCTGAAGCTCAAACTAGAGCTCTCGCAGGCGGTCGCATAGCGACGTGTAGCATATGATGAAATGGAACCGACAAAGACGAGGGAGACCAGAATGGCCATTTCTGGCTTATTAATCGTCATGCGCCGGTCATACCCAATCCCAAGTGAGGCACACCTGGGATTCGAACCCGCGACCTTTGGTATTTGAGTCGAACGCTCTACCATTGAGCCACGGGCTCGTTGTTTTTTCGGTTGTGATCGGGAATATGATGATAGTGTGGGGCTCACCGATCTGCTTATGGAACATGTATGTTCCGTTGTGCCCTGGAGCTCAGACTAGAGCCCTCGCAGACGGTCGCATAGTGACGTGTAGCATATGATGAAATGGAACCGACAAAGACAAGGGAGACCGGAATGGCCATTTCTGGCTTATAAGCCGTCATCAGTCAGTCATTCCCCATTTCAAGTGTGGCACACCTGGGATGCGAACACGCGATATTTGGTATTTGAGTCAAACGCTCTACCATTGAGCCACGGGCTCGTTATTTTGTCGGTTGTGATCGGGAATTTGATGATAGTGTGGTGCTCACTGATCGGATTCAGAAACATGTATGTTTCGTTGTGCCCTGGAGCTCAGACAAGAGCCCTCGCAGGCGGTCGCATAGCGACGTGTAGCATATGATGAAATGGAACCGACAAAGACAAGGGAGACCGGAATGGCCATTTCTGGCTTATTAGCCGTCATCAGCCAGTCATACGCAATCCCAAGTGTGGCACACCTGGGATTCGAACCCGCGACCTTTGGTATTTGAGTCGAACGCTCTACCATTGAGCCACGGGCTCGTTGTTTTTGTCGGTTGTGATCGGGAATATGATGATAGTGTGGGGCTCACCGATCTCCGTAAGGAACATGTATGTTCCCTTGTGCCCTGGAGCTCAGACTAGAGCCCTCGCAGGCGGTCGCATAGCGACGTGTAGCATATAATCAAATGAAACCGACAAAGACAAGAGAGACCGGAATGGCCATTTCTGGCTAATTAGCCGTCATCAGCCAGTCATACCCAATCCCAAGTGTGGCACACCTGGGATTCGAACCCACGACCTTTGGTATTTGAGTCGAACGCTCTACCATTGAGCCACGGGCTTGTTGTTTTTTCGGTTGTGATCTGGAATATGATGATAGAGTGGGGCTCACCGATCTGCTTATGGAACATGTATGTTCCGTTGTGCCCTGTAGCTCAGACGAGAGCCCTCGCAGACGGTCGCATAGCGCCGTGTAGCATATGATGAAATGGAACCGACAAAGAGAAAGGGAGAACGGAATGGCCATTTCTGGCTTATAAGCCGTCATCAGCCAGTCATAACCAATTCCAAGTGTGGCACACCTGGGATTCGAACCCGCGACATTCGGTATTCGAGTCGAACGCTCTACCATTGAGCCACGGGCTTGTTGTTTTTTCGGTTGTGATCGGGAATATGATGATAGTGTGGGGCTCACCGATCTGTGTAAGGAAAATGTATGTTCCCTTGTGCCCTGGAGCTCAGACTAGAGCCCTCGCAGGCGGTCGCATAGCGACGTGTAGCATATAATGAAATGGAACCGACAAAGACAAGGGAGACTGGAATGGCCATTTCTGGCTATTAGCCGTCATCAGCATGTCATAGCCAATCTTAATTATGGCACACCTGGGATTCGAACCCACGACCTTTGGTATTTGAGTCGAACGCTCTACCATTGAGCCACGGGCTCGTTGTTTTGTCGGTTGTGATCGGGAATATGATGATAGTGTGGGGCTCACCAATCTGCTTAAGGAACATGTATGTTCGGTTGTGCCCTGTGTCTCAGATTAGAGCCCACGCAGGCGGTCGCATAGCGACGTGTAGCATATGATGAAATGGAACCGATAAAGACAAGGAAGACTGGAATGGCCATTTCTGGCTTATTAGCCGTCATCAGCCAGTCATACACAATCCCAAGTGGTGCACACCTGGGATTCGAACCCGTGACCTTTGGTATTTGAATCGAAGGCTCTACCATTGAGCTGCGGGCTCGTTGTTTTGTCGGTTGTGATCGGGAATATGATGATGGTGTGGGGCTCACCGATCTGCTTAAGGAACATGTATGTTCAGTTGTGTCCTGAAGCTCAAACTAAAGCCCTCGCAGGCGGTCGCATAGCGACGTGTAGCATATGATGAAATGGAACCGACAAAGACAAGGGAGACCAGAATGGCCATTTCTGGCTTATTAATCGTCATGCGCCGGTCATACCCAATCCCAAGTGTGGCACACCTGGAATTCGAACCCGCGACCTTTGGTATGAGCAATACGTAACTGAACGAAGTAACAA